>JAQIWM010000367.1:0-10245 GCA_034695285.1 Eniochthonius minutissimus | reverse complement strand
ATAATTTAGAGAAATAAAAGTATGGGATTTGTCTCTGGCATTAGAACCAGAATCATCCGATTATAGTTTATGTCTCAATACTCTTCATGGACATGACAATGGTGTCCGAGACTTACAATTTTATAATAATCATATTATCAGCTGCGCAAATGATGGTTATATTATTATGTGGGATATTAATTAAAATAATATATATACGTGAATTTAAAAAATCTTATTTTATTTGTATATGACATACACTGTATGTACATTATAACCATCACCATTGACTAAAATAGTTGTGAATTTTTAAATTCTGTTAACATTTTTAAAAAATATTATTTATGAGGCTAATACTTTGAATGTTAGTATTAATAGGTCGACACTAAATTAACTAATACAGTGGACATATCTTTTTTATTGATCAGTCTGTTTCCTGAAAATGATTAATAAAAAAGAACTTCGATAAATGATTAATTTTACCAAAAATATTATATATATTTATTATCGATATTCATTAACTTTTATAATGAAATTTCATTTATTTAATATTTTAGTTAACATATTGAAAAAATTGTGATTTTCATTTGTTAAAAGTATTTGATTGAGAATCTAAAACCATTTTTTGCAAATCTAAAAGATCATTTTATTTTTCATTTTAGTTATAATGTTTTTGAAGTTTATAAATAAAGGGAAATTCTTATTTATTGCTGCCATTTATGCAGTGTACAATATTAACTATACACACTGTACATGTGTTTGTTCAGAAATGTAAAAATTGTATGTCATTTTTTATATAAAATCAGTTTTTGTTACTATTTTAAAACTTGACAGACATTAATTTTACTAACGCACAGTGATCAATAGAAAGGATAATAATTGCATTGTAAAAGTAGAAATTGTTTCTCAAAATAAAAAGGGTATATTCAATAAAAAAAATGTCAATTAAAAAGATTACTTTTTAACATTAGCACCTATAGAAACGTTTCCATTTCTCAAAAATGATCAACAACAAAAAGATAAACCCTGTGGGCATATTTTTAAAGCGATGAAAGAAAACGAATCAAATAGAACCATAACTTTATAAAATCAGATTTAAATCACAATTATTTTTATAACTCACGAATCTCTTGATCAATATTCAATAAATTAGTGTCGCGGCATTTTGTAAGAATTTAGCTGATTGTGCAGAACTCGAATTAAAACATTCAAAGGGAAAGACAACAATTGGCAACAATACAAAAACACATTTTTATTTTCAGCAAAATTTACAATGCATAAGACAACTAAAATATTTTTGAGAGTAAATATTTTTAATTAAAATTAATTAAAATTTTTGTTTACGATTTTGAATTTCTGATCAAAATATTTTCTAAAAATAAGAAATTTTATTACGACGTTCAATTAATAATTATCTTGAACCTCATCAAGTAAAATTATCCATTTGATATATATAATGATTTTAGATTTGTATCTTATAACTATATAACAATAATGTTATTACATAAGAATGTGCTATTAACTTTTTACATTATTTTAAATGAAGCCAATTTGAATTTTTTTTAATTACCACAAACAAATATTCATTAAGAATTACAACTTTACACATACACACAAACCCATGATAAAAAACGATAACACTACGAGTCTTACACTTACTCTATTAATTATTTACTTATTTTTGAAAATTAATATTTGTTTTTTAAGTCAAAGACATCACTAAATACTCATTTAAGTACAACATTTAAAATAGTGCGTGCATTTCATTAAAAATTAATTTATCAATAGTTTTTGGCAATAACATTTTCTAAAACCAAAACTAAAGTTTGTAAAGCCGTACGTGGACGTGTTTTATCATTAAAACCTTAGTATTAGCACAGACCGAGATTTCCGATAATTTATTTTTAAGTGATACAATTTTCACTCTTTTAATGTAATTTTCATCGCTATCGATGCATCTTTTCCATTGTATTGGAAGTCTCTTCATTACCGCGTTAAAAAGTTCTGGACCCTTTTCCAGAACCCAAAATCCGAATTTGGTCATCACCTCAGTGTTCGCGTAATAATGCTCTTTTCATAAGTCTTTTTTCATCGGACCAAAGACTTGATCCTCGAATCTATTTCTGTAAAGATTTTCCCAATGATATACTCGTGCCATTGATAAAGAATCTTCAGCATAAACACTTTGAAGTTCCGACACAATTTCCGATGATCTTTTCCCTTTTTTAAACTAAAAATGTAATCACTGCACGTTGTTCATCGAGGGATGTCATCTTTAATTGTATTGCGTCATTCATTTTTTGTTTAATACAAATGTTTATTTACCATACGATGGGGTATATATGTAACAAAAAGTAAACACTCAAAAAAAATTTCAAATTTTAAATCATCTCTAAGAGAATCGAAAATTATCGGAAATTTCGGTCTGCGCTAATATTTATCTGTAGAGTATATATTTCAATTTTTAATAATTATTAACTAATTTAATTTTTAATTAAAGCGTAAATCTAAAATTTTATCTTTATACCGTTAATTATCTTTTTTACATAAAACGTTTAAATTTTATTAAAAAAGTTCAACAATTGCCTAAATAACTCAAATAAATTATCAAAACATATTTCTTATTTAAATTGTCAAATTGTTTTAGCCATTCACACACATAAACTTTGCAATATTTAGTTATTTGTATTGTCATGTATACATTCAATACTAACGATTATGTATCATGATATGAAAAATAAAAATGAATAATTTTTACATGTATTTGGCTATTTTATTAATTGTGTATTTATTTAAATTGTGCATTAGATTTTAAGCATCGACGGCTCAATTACGTGTATTGATTTTGATTAAAATATATTAATTATTGGTTTAGATGACGGTTCAATTCAAGTGTGGGATATTAATATGTTTCAAATATTCGACATCAATAATTTATTTACGTTTTAAAAATAATATATTAATCACGTTTTCAGATTATTATTCAATTGAAATTTTTGATATAAAATCATTAACAAATATAAAATTACTTAAACAATGAAATGCGCACACAAATATTAGTACATCTGTTGATTTTGATAATCGTTATATTGTTTCATCATCAAATGAAATGACATTAAAAATTTGATATTTTTTAAATTATTCTTTAATACTTTCTATTGAAGTGAACGAAGAAATAAAGTGTATGCAATTAGTAAATGGAATAATTATCAGTGGACATGGAAACAGCGAAATTAAATATAAAGTTTTATTTAATATATATTTAAATAAAAATAATTTTATATGTTATGGAACGTTAATACAGGTAATTGTTTAAGAATCATAAAAGGACATAATTCGCAAATAAATTGATTGGAATGTAAAAATCAATGTATTGTCAGCAGTGAACAAAATGGGTATGTGTATGTGTATTCAATAACTATTTTTAATGATTATTTTTTTAGTTTTAATTGATAATTATAATTAGTCATATGTATTTGGACTCAACTAGTTATGGGTTCCATGCAAGCATTTGCTAAATAAACTATTATTATTATTATAATGTAATTTTATCCTTTATTCTTTTATTTAATTATAACATAAATTTTACATATTTATCTATGCATTGTTAATGTAATTAAAGAATCTATAAATAAATTGTTATTACTTAATAAACATGGTAAAGTTACCATTATATTTTTTTAATGAGTTTAACGCGTTAATTTTGTCGCGTAAAGTACAATAAGGGGCATATACATCTTAACATTATATTTAAAAATTGGCATTTTCATTGTTTGCATTGTTGTCAAAAAATGTTTTGCTAATAAAGCGTTACACATGTTAATTTAATACAAAAGTATTGTCATTGAAGATATTAAGATTTTATTATTATAAAATATTAAATAATATTAGATTGATGTTTTCACATTATTCTAAAAAAGTGTTTTAAAAGCGTTTGTAAAATAATATAGTTAATTATTATAATTTTTGGTATAACATTAACATGTAGTAATACAAAAGTTTTATGTAAGAAATTCTTGTCATATGCTTATTGTTTAAAAATTTTAATCCTTTTATATATACAATGACCTATAAGGATATTAAGCTTTACAAAATAAATCATTTGCCATATACTGGCTCAATAGACAAAATGTCTCACTCATAATTCATTGTGTAATTGGGTATACAGAAGATATACATAATGATAATTATAATGACAATTTTGGTAAACAATTGTCAAATTATTAATTACATTTTTTAAAAATAATGTATATGCCTTTTACTGTATGATTTCTGATTTATTTGATTTGTATTAATCACATTTAAATTTGCACTCACATTTAATTCGCTCAATTTATAAAATAAACGTTTTTTTACATCAACAATGCATGTAAACACAAAACTATTTATTTTAGCCTTTATATTTATTGTAAATTATAAATTAAACAAAAGATTAGACCTAAAAATGTATTTAAAAAAGTTTTCACTATTGGACATCATTACTAGTGAACTCTTATTTTAAAAAACCGTTACATCATAAATGTTAAAAAATTGTAATAAATAAATGGATTTTGCTAAATATTTCATGGCTTTAGACCCATCATCCCCAAAAGGCACAAATATCTCGTGATGCTATAGATTTTAAAGATTTATTTACAATTTCTTAAAGACATAATGCTATACCTTAATATACTAAAGGATGTATTTAAAGGTAAATCATAATGATAAATATGAAATGAATCTACAACTTGCGTGTGACATAATTTGGGTGACTTAATTTGTGATACATATCTTTGTGAACATATTTTCCGTATTATTTTAAATAGTGTCATTATTGTTTCCCTTCATTTTTGCAAAAAAATAAAGTGATAAAAAATTCCCTCATATTGAGTTTTAACAAAATATATTTTTTAACAAAAAAATAATAATAATAAATAATAATAAATAAGTAAATAGTTTTAATATTATAGGCATTTGAGTTATTAACGTATTCGTGTGTGACATTAGACTATAAAAATGGTCATCAGATAATAGTAAATTCAATAGAAATAATTAAAAAAAACTTTCAAAAGCATTAAAAATTCTATTTAAATATTAAGAGTAAAACTTTCATTATTTTTCTTCGCATTAAACTTTCAGTTAAATAAAACTGTATTTAAATAAAAATTAAAAATAAATGAATACATTTTTATAAGAAAATGGAAAGTTTTTAACGGAAAATTGTTAAAAGCTTTTGAATATATTTTTTAAAATTTATTTAAATTTAAATTTAAATATTAAGTATATAATTATAAATAATTAATAAAATTGAGACGGGACCTTCGAAATTCTAGTTTTCCCGCCTGACCGGGGACCAGTGTTGATGCTACGGTGCTGGTTTACCGATCTTTAGCACTTTTCGGTACCGCTCAAACTTGGGGCCCTTTCCCTGAGTTTGGCCGTTCGACTGGTCTGAGTCACAGGTCCGGGGCTCTTGCGATAGCAATGCCTGGGTCCGGAGCGATCTTCAATAACCAGAATAGGCCTTAGCGGGGAAAGGTATAGGTTATAGATGGACGATGTATACGTGGGACAAGAAGCAGCGATCACGGAAGCGATTCGGCTGAACTCTCGTAAGGTACGGGGAGTGCAATAAAAATGAATGCGAAGTCTTAATTATAATAGACTTTGTTATCGGTATACTTTACTTTAAGGTATTCAACAGAAGTAAGATACAAAATAAATGCATACATTTGTATAAGAAAATGGAAAGTTTTTAACAGAAAAGTATTAAAAGTTTTTGAAACTATTTTTTAAAAATTATTTAAATATTAAGAATATAATTATAAATAATTAATAAAATAAATATTAATCGGATTAAATAATTATTATTATCATCTGACCTGCTGCTAAATGTTGAGCTTTCACCTTTGGTATTAATCTGATGTTGAATTAGCATACGATTAATATCAGAGTGATTTTCATTATGATTATTTTGATTATTAATTCCACTATTGTCACTACTAATGTCACTATTAATGTCACTACCAGTGACACAAATAATTGCTGATTTAATGATGACTTGTTTTTTGGTAATTTTCTTATTTCGATTAGAATTACTATTATTATTAATACTATTGTTGTTAGTTGAGCAACTAGTGGACCGAAGGATACTAGGACCGTCACAAAGTTCTGGAGATAGTCTTTGTGGGAAGAGATTACCCTAATCTGATAGTTTTACAGTTGGTTGTAATAAATCCAAATCAAATAGTATATTAATTATAATCCATTACTAGGGTTGTAGTTTTTAATATATTAGTTCATTGTCATAAGCAATTAATTTATTCACTGTTAATTTGTATTATAAATCCATTCACATTTAAATTTCATGTAATATTATAATTCTTTTATTTTTGATTAATCACTACACGCACAAAAAATGATAGTAATTTTTCATTAATTTATCAGTTATTAATTAGAAATAAGAATTAACTCAAATAAGATAAATCGACATGATAAAATGCTCACAATACTAGGAGATATTTTTTAGTAATGACAATCACAGTTTAAAAAAATATTAAATAATAATTTGTGTTATTTTATGGAACAAATATAAAACAATAAAAATTAACTATAATTATTTAAGATTATTGATGTGAAAGTATCACTTTGCACTTCAGGAATGATATGTTTATTTTTTTAAATTTTTTAATTACAAATTAAATATGAAAAAACGTTAAATAGCACCAAAACACATATAACACAAATTAAGAATGATAATAATTCACACAAAACTAGAAAATAAGATATATTACTAATTATTTGAGATTATTGATGTAAACTATAACTTTTCACTTCAGGAATGAAATAAAGTTAATTTTTATTTTTATATTAATATTTTTTTATAGCTAATTATATATGAAAAAATATTAACTAATACCAAAACAAATATAACACAAATTGAAAACAATTCACATAAAAATAGAAAATGAAATATATTACTAATTATTTGCGATTATTGATGTGGAAGTTAACTTTTCACTTCAGGAATGAAATAAAAGTACTTTCTTTTAATTTTTATATTTATATTTATTTTAATTTTTATAACTATTTATATATGAAAAAACGTTAAACAACACCAAAACAAATGAACACAAATTGAAAACAATAATTCATACAAAACTAGAAAATAAGATATATTACTAATTATTTGAGATTATTGATGTGGAAGTTAACTTTTCACTTCAGGAATGAAATAAAAGTACTTTCTTTTAATTTTTATATTTATATTTATTTTAATTTTTATAACTATTTATATATGAAAAAACGTTAAACAACACCAAAACAAATGAACACAAATTGAAAACAATAATTCACACAAAACTAGAAAATAAGATATATTACTAATTATTTGAGATTATTGATGTAAACTATAACTTTTCACTTCAGGAATGAAATAAAGTTAATTTTTTTATTTTTATATTAATATTTTTTATAGCTAATTATATATGAAAAAACATTAACTAATACCAAAACAAATATAACACAAATTGAAAACAATTCATATAAAACTAGAAAATGAGATATATTACTAATTATTAGAGATTATTGATGTGAAAGTATAACTTTCAACTTCAGGAATGAAATAAAACTTTTTTTATTTTTATATTTATATTTATTTATATTAATCTAAGAAGTATTTTTCCTGTGCCTCGTCCGCCACTTCTAAGTTTTACTCTATCAAGTCCGATAGTATCTTTGAGCGGATCGTCATTCGAGAGCGGTCTTCGCAAGAAAGGAAAGAAAGATACCGTCTTTTGGCTTAAGCGGATGCACAACTGGCGCACCCTTCAAAAACCATTAGGTCTTTCAACTTTCCTAAGTAAAATTACCGCTGTTTCCTCCACTACGATTGATCGCCGAGTTCAGGTTTGGAGAGCCCCCAATTGTTAGATTTTCTAATTTTTTTATTGCAAATTATACATAAAAAATGTTAAATATCAATAAAACACAAATTGAGAATGAAACGAGAATTACATACTATTTTTGTTACACTATAATTGTTGCAATTGTCTCTCACATGACGTACCGCAATTGATACCTTATATATTTCACTACTGCTCAACTATGACACTCATCAGTGAATGAAAAGTTCTTTGAGTAAAGTACAAGTGAGAAAATGAGAGATTTATTTGAATGAAGAATTAAAGAGAATATGGTGATGTTAAATGGTTACAACGATATAATATACTAGTGATGGTAGTGTATTGAGAGTATACATAAAAGAGTTAAAAAATTTGCACAGTAAATAATGATATCTTAAATTTACAATGAGAGTAAAACTATACAAGTACACTATATATACCATTAGTACCGTACCTCCTTTTTCCTTTTAAAAGTAATATAACCAATGAGAATATAAGACTCTCTGCTCATCACTAGTACCGCATCCTTGTGATGCATTTCTCTCTTAGTCAATAATAACGTTTAATAATTAGGGTCCACCTTAATTCTGTACTTGATGATAAAATCAAAGGCAATCGAAGGGAATGGTGGGTATAGAGTGAAAGGGAATGTAATAAAAAAAATGTGATCGAATATGTACTGCAATGCGGTAGCAGGTATTGGTTGCTTTAGCATTACTAGTGGCTAGTGTTAGGTTGTAATAGAACTTCAACAATAATTTAGTCCTCAAAAAAATTGTGCGCCGGAAGCTATACACATACCCTTTAAGTTCATTGAGCATCTAAACACATGGACAATATTATTTTTTGTTTTTTAAATTATTTTCAATTATTATTGTCAATAAACTTATAGAATTTAGTAATGAGATTTACTTTTTTTGACAATTATATTTTCATGTTTACACCTTTAACCCTATTATCATTTACTAACTCACATGCGTGTAAATAAAAAATGTATACAATTAATTAAATTGTGTGCAATTGAAATATTTAATTTTTGTTTGTAAATCTGTTATTCAAAAGACAGTAGTTACAAGTAAATAATATACCGAACTAACTACAAAGTATTATTGTACAAATACATTAAAGAATCTAAACGTATAAAGAAACGTGATAAAAATAAATTTGTAAATACGTAGAGATATAAATGCTAATTTAAATAATTTCAATAAATAATTTTAATAAAATTTATAATGCGTTTACAATTTTATTAATAGTTTCAATACGTTTATAAATATTAGGTTATTCCAATAATTTTGCGACTTTCGACCAGATTTAAGGATTGTTGCACTACTGTTAAGTCTGATAAATATGTAAAGTAATTCTATATGGCATCATATCACTAACTATTTGATCCTACTATTTTATTTTATCCAATGATAATAAATTTTCAAAACGTTAAAATCACATACAATATAAAAAATGATGAAAATCTCCAATTTTATCAGTTAAAGATATTTTTCTAATTCAAGAGAACATCACACGTTTTTTTAATTATGAGTTTTTCAACATTTATAATAATGTTCTTTAGATAAGTTTTATTTGAATTTCACTATTATTTAATTTGTGGACATTAGTGTTTTTAAGAAATAGTGCTAATGTTTCATGATCCTTCTGTGCATATATACCATTTGAAGATAATACATAAATGTAAATTAATATCAAACAATATAAAAAAAATCCTTTATATAAAATTACAGTATTTTTACAGTTACTATTTTAGTTCCTCGGAAAAAGTTACACTCAAAACTGTGTATAGTAATCATATTCGTATCCTTTAATTACATTTTTCAGGGGTGCGGATCCCTCAGAATAAAATATTTCCGATTTAATAATTATAATAATAATAATGCTGTGTTATATTAAGTAAAAGGGATAGATATTTACATTAATATTATATGATTTAAAATAATACTTTATTTATTGTTCATTTAAACATTAATTTAACCCCTTCATGCTCTTAAAGCGTGTGCAGCATATGAGGTGAATATATATTGTTATAAATTGCGGTTTATGTTCTGTTACAATGTCTGCATATATTTGTTAAAATTTGACGATCGTTAGTTAAGGAATAAAAAATATGAATATTTTAAAGACAAAAAAATTATTTGTACAAAACAAAGCTTTTTTATTAGAAAGTTACAAATTTAGTTTAAATATATTTAAATTATTATTATACGCGTGGGTCGCATGCAAATATGCATTGTTGTGTATTTTGAAGTATGAGCCTTAGACTTTACAACAATACAAATAATTGATTTTTGTATTAAGTAATTATCAAGATATATTAATTTTTATTATGGTCAGTATACTTTTCATTGGGCATGAAAGGGTTAATATATTT
>JAQIWM010000366.1:0-10252 GCA_034695285.1 Eniochthonius minutissimus | reverse complement strand
ATGGCGGACCAACAATAAGTTCATAAAAACGAAATTTTCATAAAATCAGGGTTAATATAATCGAGGCCCCACTGTATAATAAATAACAATTCTTTGTTTATTAATGTTTTTATAAGTTATTAACATATAATTTATATATAATTTTTAAATATTATTGTAATAATTAATTAACTATTATATTCTAAAATTATATTAAAATTAAGAAATTAATTGTTATACCCAATTTATAAAAATATTATTTTTAATATTATGAATATAATAAAAAATAAAAAACAAATTTACAGTTATCAGTGATAACATCACTTAAAAAATATAATTACACTTTATACTTATATTTTGTGCAAAAAATTTATACAATTAATTTAATTTTAATAATAATTTGACAAAAATCATATGTAAATAAAAATAAATCAAAATGAATAAACTTTTCCTAAAGAAATAAAATATAAATAAATATATTTAATTTCTAATAATTTAATCATTTACTATTCAATAAAATAAATTACAAATAATTAAGTCTCTTGAGTTAATTAAATTACAAATCTAATTCGGTATAAAAAAATCCTTTTCCTGTAATTAGCCGATAATAATACAAATAATACATAATTAAAAGAATTTTGGAGAGAATAGTAATTCACTTTCGTGCAGTGAGTGAATTAAATATTCGCAATCACTTTACAAATGAATGTTCCATTAATTAATTCAGATTATAGTACAACGCTACAATAGAGTGTATTAGCACTAAATCTTTAATGACTAACTTTAAGTATTCAACAATACAGTCCTTTTGAATTGTAATTGATGCCGCAATGCCGAACATACAATGATTCACACAATTGTATTGTAAAGAGAAAAAAGGGGAAAATTAATTTCCAATGGCAACGGTATTAGTCAGTTGCATGCAACAATAGTTAAGTTGAAAGTTATTTATACTCATGTGTGTGTGATACAATGTGCGAGAATCGGCGGTATAAATTAAATGGGATCAAAGGACTGATTAAAGGGACCCTCACACTATTCGGGGCCTCTGTCAGTGAATTATAACCCCTTTAGGGTTATGTGTTTTTCTATACCTCAACAATATATATATCATTGTTAAAAGTTCACATTCTCCCATAGGTTTTAGTCAAATCTTTGGGTGATGATGAATCGGGGATTTGGGAAAAGATAATCGCAGACATCCGCTCGTGAATTAAAACCGCTTTTGGGGTGACCATTGAAGTACTTTTGGACGTTTGACAGTTATTGATTGAAGAGAGAGGCTCATGCTTTGAATTTATACTAAATTTTAAAATTATTGTTATTCAAAGTATATTTTATTAATCCTTCAGATTAATATTTATCATCGATTATCCTGTAATAATAATAAATATTTTACAAATAGTAGTAATTCATAACTACTTCTTACTAGTTTAGCTATTGCTATTACTTACAAAAATTAATAATTGATTTTAATTTTGGCCAATAATTTTAATCTCCATTCAATAATAAATTATTTATTATAAATGTGTATTTAATAATAAAAAATACATATTTATTTATAGTTTATATAAACTTATAGCATTATCATCTTTAATTATGTATTTAAAGCAATATTAAAATGTAAAACAAAAACTTTTATTGATTAATAAATGTAATAATTAAAAAAAAATTATTATTGCAATAAATGTTATGTAAACAATAAAATCCGTTTTTGTTTACATGAATATAATGCACAAATAATCATTAATGTACACAGATGTGTCTCTAATAATACAATAGTAAATAATCAAATTTTTTTTGATTCATGCATATCCCATACAATAACATTAATATGACGCAAAAGAAAAACAAAAAACGAACCAAAAACAACAATACACATCTTACTCCCAATAGAGAAACAACAATAACAAAAACAGTCACATCACAGTATAAAAAGAACAGTAAATTATCATACAAAGACATGGGATAATAGAAAGACTCTCACTTCCGACATTGACTACAGCATCACGCTGTGTAGTAATTATTCTCACAGTCTCTTAAGAACAAACTTATTACAATAGAGTTAAAAATTTACAAAAAAAACAAAAAAAATTACTTTTGCTTTTAATTTAAACAATAATTTTTGCTTTAATATTTAAATTAATAATTTAGATAATTTATTATTCCAATTATTGTTTAATATTATTAACACTTTTGTCCAATTTGAGTCTAATGCTGAATAATATTCAAAGCCCTAATAGTTTTTGTGTTAACTAAGAATTGCTCTATGGTCAGCATCTGGTGAAAGAGTACATTTAAATGCATTCACACACATACACATACAACAATATACATTATGTTGTATAAAGTAATCCACTACGGCATTAAACAATGTCTTTTCGTGCTGCAGAAAGGAAAAGGACGCATTGAGTCAGAGTCACGACCCATTGAGTACCAACACTGTGAATAGTGTCCACTGCAACGAGCAATTCACTCCCACACTGAAATCGCCACTGGCGCTAGTTATAGCCCTAACTATGGATATCCTTTAATCTCACTAACTATGGGTATCGTTTTAATCTCAAAATCACTATTACTAATATTATAATTATGTCTCTGGGTACTGTACATGAGATTTTAAAGATTAAAAATTATTTATATTTATTAATCAAATTTACATAATAATTCTCAACACTATAATAGAATAACACTGAATAAATAAATAAATATTATAAACATTAATTTATTAATAAATAATTTTAATAAATATTATTAATAATCTACAAATATTTATTAAAAGTATTTATTGTTAATAAAAATAAAAATATATATATTTTCCTATTTTTTCACTTAAACAAAATTGAATAACAAAAAATGATGTAAATAAAAACAAAATGTAATTAAAAAGTTAGAAATAGTGTATAATGTTATCCTAAAAATAAATTACTTCAGTAATAATAACTAGACTATTACTATAATATATAACTTGGGTTCACTGTGCTTTCTTAAACTCAGACCCTTCTATTATATTCTATTATTTGAATTGTTCCCGCATCTGACTTTCAATCGGACATTCGTTTGCTCTATTTTTTTACTTTTTACATTACTTTCAATGTACCAACTCTAGTACATGGTAGTTTTTGGGAGGTCTTTAGAGCCATTCGTCACTTTGACGTGATCGATGTCTCATTTTCCTGTTATCGACTCAATTGTTGAGCTCAACGGGTGATGAATCAAAGAATGGAATGGACCATGGACTAGAAAAGTACTACTGTATTGAGCCTAAAGCAACTGCCGCTAGTGACTAACTGCCGATGATAGAGTTGACTTTAACTCTCTCTCTCTCTCTCTCTCTCTCTCTCTCTCCCTCTCTCTCGCGAATTGGATCTGACTTCACAAGAAAATGGGTTATCAATCATTGGGTGGCGATGTCAATAGTTAAATATTAGCGTATAGTAAATGAGAAAATATGTTTGTGGCACATTCACAATTATTATGTTTATTCATGTATTTGATTAAAAGATATGAATGACGATGATGATGGTAAATGATGATTGTGAAGAATCAGCACATACCAAATGAATGGGAAAATGAGAAAGTGACAGAGCATCTGTTAACAAATGAAGAATCGGAAATCGGTACAGAGTCAAAGAATGGGGTTAAATGCAGAACAGAATCGAGAAAAGATAAAGACATTTTCAAAAGGGTCTTTCTTTAGACTCATGTCAAAAAATATTCACATTTTTAAGTTCGAAACCCTTTAAAGAGTCAATCCTTTAAAAAGACGTTTTTATCATTGACATGTCATGACCTTAAAAAGAGTTTTAAAAATTCCATTTTATTATTGTATTACATTCTTTTATTGTCAATGAATACATGTTTTAAACATACTAAAATGTCATTTTTACATATATTTTTGGCACTTTTTAACTTAAAAAATCACATAACATGACATAAATACATATACAATCATCTGAAAAATATTAGTGTCAACGAAAACGGATTTATTATCAATTTCATGTGTCAAAGTGACAGTTTGAAATAAGAACAAAATTGATACCGATCAAAAGTACACCCACAAATATAACAAAAGCATATTATTATTATTATAAAACTGTGATTAAATATTAACGTTTTTTATATTTATATTTATATTTTAATTATGCATTATGCAATATAATATTATTATAATATATTGAAATTAATCATTAATATATCCTTTATCAATGATATAATTAAAAAACAATGATCTTAATTACAGTTAATTACAGTTATAATTTTTATCAACATTTAGAAATACTGAAACTTTTTAGCATTCACTTACAAAATAATAATAAAAATAAATAAATAAATAATTATATAATAAACGGTATTTTATTACCAAAACTGCGATTCATATTAAATGTCACAACAATATTCTGTTTGGGTCTTGATTGTGATGCAACAATTAATCGACGCATAAAATCGGTATTAATATTTATATGACATTAAATCAAATTTGAAAATCTCTAATTTATCACACGATTATGATATTAATGATACCATTTTGAGCATCACTTTCAGTACCATTGTTGTAAATGCGCATATAAAGTGTTTGAGAAATGATAATCTGCTGATGGTAGTGAATCATTCACGAGTAATTATTCATTGACATGTCATTGCAAATCGAATGTTCTTCATTTTGGGACCATCGATTTGTGACAATCATGTGCATTGTAATTGATTTGTGCATCAATTATACATAAAATCAAAACTCATCACAACAATGGACATCCGCTCATAATCGCCATTAAACTGTCGTTTGAAATACCATCGCATTGTATAATGTCGATTTTTAGATATTTTAAAAGCGATTATTTTCCAAAAGATATAAACATATGAATGGAATTTTTTAATTTTTCACTTTTATAATAAATTTCAAAATGCTTCGTTTGTGTGGTATTATCACATATGAGATCAATTGTTTCAATGATATGACTGTCATTATTATATACATGTAAATAATAATGATTAAAGGCCCGGATTTTATTGTTTTATGTTTAATCGTAAGTTAAGATGCAATTAAAGTTTTTACACATACAAAATGTGCGCCTTTAGATCTGATCCCATTTTGTAAAAGTACTAAATTATCGTCTATTGCTTTACCATATATTGATACTCTATCCTGGGCATAGCTCCAATATAGATCTTGAGGTACCTTTACATATGTATGATTTTATTTTTATTACTGTTTGCATTGCATAACATTTATCATTAATAAAAAAGTTTAAAAAAAATTCATTTCCACGTTTTGCAGTCACCAGTTTTATATAAAATTCATCTATTAAAATGTCAATAAAAGCTGTTGAGTTAAAAATGGTCCTAAAATACCCTAAAGACTTTCACATACAAAAAAATCATGAAATTTTTGACTCAAGAGGCGTGTGATAATGTGCATCCGTTCCAAAAGGGAAAACAGTATTTAGTGTATTTTGAGGGATATTCACTATTATTTACAGCATTTAAATATATCAAACCATAGTATTGAGGACCCCTAAAAAACGTCACTCACACACGCGATCCCTCTCTTCGTCTGAGCAAATATTTGAACTGTAATCGTAACACAAATACTATAGTTAATACTATAGTTTATACTATAGTTACATCATAAGTCCCCACATTCAGCACGCGATTTATAAAATGCAAAAATCATTTCCAATGTATAATTACAGCATTTGAGATTCACTCTCAAAATTCAATGTCAATTCCTAATGCTCAATAACATAATATTATACAACAGTGAAAAACTTTCACTTTTCACTAAAACTGTCAATCAAATTATAGGATTCTTTTCATATAACATTATAATTATACTTTAAACTACTATTTCATTACATTAAATAGAAAATAAATACTTACATTTTCAGTTAATATAAATGTAACAAATTATAAGATTTTAGTTATAAATGTTGAAAAATACTTTTAAAAAATTTTTGAAATTTAATTTGATTTTGAACTATACTTTTAAAATATTTTTTTTATAATAAATAAATAAATTTATACACATTAAAGAATATTAACTTTTATAGTTTATTATTTAATATGATTTTAAAAGTGTAAGTAAAAAAGAATTGTCAATTTCGATCGATGCATTATCTTTTATTGCATTTAATTTAAAAAATCGTAAATTAAAGTGAATTATAAAATGAAAATAAAAATACGAGAGAAGTAAAAACTTTAATTAACTTTTTTTTTGTAAAGTATTATTATTTTATAACTGATTATAGTGTGTTTCAGCATTAAAAGTGAATAATTTACAATCATTGAGAGCCCTGAAACCACAAAATAATAAAACCCAAAAAAACGAAATAATAATAATAAATAAATAAATAAAAATACAAAACACTAAAGAGCATCATACAAATACCAATAAAACGCTTATATCATTGTGATCGGCAATAAAATGCATCACAAATTGCATATCACATTTTATTATCACAATACCCAAAATAGTAGTGTATAACCCGAATGTGCACATACCATTGTTGCCACACACATGCACATCATAGCACTACAGAGCACCTCAAATGGTAAATCAGAGGTACACTCTCAGGTGCTATAAAAATGAATGAAAAATGATTATCAGACACACACTCAACTGTCAAATTCTAATGCATGTAATGCCATTACAATCAATAAATCATAAATAAGAAATAAAATTTGCTTTTTACTGTACATTCATACATATCTGTACCATGAATTGATTTTGAAATACTGAAGTGAGACACGCAATGGGTTTTAAGGACTTTCTTTTGCGTATTAATGCATTTCTTATACCAAATTTCGCACACATTCTTATACCAAATTTGGTTAACACTTTATTTTTATGTACAGATATATAATTTGTGAACATTTCATTTTATTTACAGATGCTTTGCCAATAGTTATACATTTGTACATACTTGTACATACATAGTACATACAAACGTTATACGGTTGTATGAGTTTAACAAAGATAATGCTAAAATATATTGTTTAATTTAATATAATCATGAATAATATTATTTTCTAAGAAAAACTATTAAAATGTTTTTAAAACATTCAAATGTCTTAAAACAATTCCATTGTAGCGGATCAATGCCAAAAAAATTTAATTTTGACACTATAAATAAAGTTCTAAGAAATGAGCGTGAAAATGTGTGTGACATTCACTTCCCATTTCTCCATAATTATGCATTAACGATTACTATTAAATCATTTGATAATATCCTTCACCTGTCCAATTGCACGTTAATTTGAGTCAATTTAAAGACTCAGAGACGTGCAATCATCATCAATGCGTAACAAATGACTTTTCTAAGGGTGTAACTTTCTTATTATTATTCCGCCCCAAAGTGTAATTCTTCATCAGTAACATTACAATATTTTTTATCGAATATTAAATAATACATCATTATTTATTATGATTATTGCATTCTTTTTCTATAAATTAACTTTTGTATTTATACAATTGACTCAATTTGTAACATGCAATATGATCATTAATTTGGTCAAAGGTCATTGGTTTGGTATTAGATCCTATACTGACTCATACTCATTGGTATAGTAAATTACTAGTAGTACATTTGTAATAGATTTTTGGTGTGATATATTATAGTAAAATATATTAAATTTCAATTCCCAAATGTCAATCAATGGAGTAATTTATCACTCAATTGCATGCTGATTGTACGTAAAATATACAATTTTGTATAACAATAGACCCGATTAAACCCAAAGAGACATTATACCCTTTTTCGCATTCGTCAAACATTTAGTCTCTATCAGTAACTATGCAACAATAGTGTTTACAAAGTGCTGATAAAAGTCTTTCTCTGTATTTCTATTTGTATGTGACATATTCAATTTAAGGCCCAATCACCGACACTCTGAGACCAAAGAATGGACAATTGATTGAAAGGACAATGACAATGGCACTGATTTAGTACATGTGCAGAGTGTTTATGTGTACCAAAGTATGTGTACCCAAATGTCCAATATGTTCATCTGTGAGTGTATGCGACACAATGCAAATATTGAACAAATATACGCATATTGCATACATGACTAGTCCCTGCATACAGAGTGTCGGAAACTCCAAATATAATTCTGTATTTTATAATTAAATTAATTGTGTTATAAAATTTCATTCTCTAATAAAATTCGTATTTTATAAGCATTATTAATAATGAAATCAGAGTTCGATCAATTACTACATTACTTTGATTTACTAGTAAGTTTATTGACCTATAGGGTTAAGTTTAATGGTTCTACGGCCACTGAAGAGGAAAAACTTTGTTTACACTCTGTTTGATAGACACTTATGCTTCATTCTTCGGTTATTACTGCAATTGAGTTATTTCCGAAGTGCGGAATATTAATAATTTCGGTTATTTGAGGTGCATTTGGGCCCAGATCTGTACAATGTGTGTATAAACAAAATTCATGTTTATATACTGCACTAGTAGTGTATGTATGGTGAGGGTTTAAGACAAATAAATTGCATATGGACACAAAAGCTGTTGCACCAAATTGCCGATGAGTAATATAAGTTTATTTCGGCGATATTTGTATATGTGGATGTGTAATCAACAAAATGGGAGGAAACATATTTTTTAAGGATTTACATATATTTATATATATTTTTGTTCCGAACTCATGTTTAGGAATATTTTATTAATAATCACAAACTATTTTTGGCATTTTTATATCATTATTTATGCTTAATTAATACATTAAAAGTTAATAATTATTTCACTTAAAATTTTTCAAATCAAAGTTTATGTTATTAACTAGTAACTGGTTAAAGACCTTTTATTTTTTATATGTATTTTTAGATTATATTAAATTCTTTTTCATAGTAAAGGCAAATAATTATTATTTGAAATTTGAAATTTCACTTAATTTATTGGAAAATATTTGACACATTATAAAATTGTCAATCAAACGTCACATTATAATATACAAACGAAAAGTACTATCATATGTCATAATTGGATTTTTTAAACAGAATTATAATTAATAATAATAATATTAAAAATTTAACATTAATAAATCATTGAGGATTGAAACATAAAATAGTTTCAAACATAAAATATCATTATCTTTAAGTATTTTAAAGGAATGTGTCAAATGCGAGAAACACGTTCTATCACCAGTACTGAAGTAAACTTTCAGTTTGGATTTATCAGATCATCGTACGCCATCTGCATGATGATTTTTCATAACTTAAACTTTTCCTGACACTAGTACATGGGTCTCCAAAATTTTTTGACGCTTGAGCCAAAGCATAGTAATATATTGTGCTGCGGGCCACAGATTTGTAAATCTATATTATATTATATTATATTGTATATCTATATTATATCTTTTTTAGAAAATTTTTGGGAATTTTAGAGTTTTAGATAAATAAGTTATATATTTTTATTAATTTAATTTGTAAAGTTAAAAGTTATCATTAGACGGGCCAAAAAATAACTTTTCGCGGGCCATTTGTGGCACGTGGGCCAAGATTTGGAGACCCATGCACTAGTACTTTATATATTTGAAACTTTTTCACTTAACAACACTCTCCCTCCGTGAGAACGGTTATTATTATAAAATACTATTGATATGATCATAAATTGCAGCATCACTTATGCATCATTGATCCTCAATGGGTCATCATCATCTATAGGGACGGATCATAACTGAAGATCATAACTTTAACAGATCTTCACACCAATGAACATACTGATGTGTGTTTTGCAGTATCAATTCACTGACCACCCCAACACTAGTACCATATTCCAATCCCATCCCATAACAATGATGTGCATCTCAATGCATTCACTCCTGTGGCAAACTTTGGTTAATGGTCCATGTCTCTAGTGATTGTAAATATCACAAAAACTCAAAGAACTTTCACCCTCTAAAATAATAATAATAATAATAATATGTGACTCATACATTTGTATAAATATATTCCTCAATTCGTAACTCTCTTTTCCCAATCTTTATATGGGTGTATACATCCGAAACACACAGAATGAGATTTCATTATCCGCGGTCCGATCCTTAAAAATATGGACAAATAAATTGGTAATGATCATGATGCAAGTGATGCATAAGATTGTGGGGGAAGTTCCATCGGACATCAAATATTTGCTTAACGTAACTATAGAGAAAGTACTATGAGAGAGAGATACAGACTCTGTATTACAGAGGGGGAGAGAGAGAGAGAGAGAGAGAGAGAGAGAGAGAGAGAGAGAGAGAGAGAGAGAGAGAGAGAGAG
>JAQIWM010000365.1:0-10263 GCA_034695285.1 Eniochthonius minutissimus | reverse complement strand
TCACTAGTGTCACTAGTATCACTAGCATCGCAGTTATCACTGATGTTTTTCTTTCTTTAGGTAAACATAAGGTCGATGTCAATTTTGGCAATGCTGCCATGAGATTAGTCTCTAGTGGAGAACATGATAATTCAGTAACTTTCGCGTACGATCTCCTATTGGATTTGGACTTCGCATAGAATCAACACATGCATGTCCAGTGATTTGGAAAGTGTAACTATGTAAGTTATTTTCTTTTGAAAAATGGAATGTCTTCGTATGAAATAAACAAGGCTTACTAGTTACTAGTTAGGCATTTAAAAAGATACCACCCTCGCAATTCCATGCGGCGCCCATTCCTAAATGATACAAATACTTTTAAATACTTTTAAATACTTTTCTCTGTCTCATGACAATTTATGTGATTTTTTACAGAAATTTCCACACATTATAGAACATTATAGAATTACTACAAATGTTTGGCGCAATGTTTTGCGGGTCCCATCACATGTACAATTTTCGAATATGTCGTTAATAGCATTACGTTTTACACGCGCATATGTTTCTGTTGAAATGCTAATTAATTGTAACAATTGAAATCATCACCATGAACAAATCTCACCATTATTTCCCATACGATCATTGTAACATGCATATGGCATTATTATTTTATTGGCATTACACACATTCCATTAATTATTTATTTTGCGTAGTAAATCACTAGTGATCAATCACTAGTGAATCACTAGTGATGTATATTTGAATAAAAAAAATATGGCATTTTTTCATTAAGAAACAAATTATCGAAAGCACTAAACGATAAGTAAAAAGTTCAAAAATTGTTCACAATCATTTACTTTTGATTTACAATTAGTAATAATTATTAAATACTAGTAATAACTAGTAATAATTATAAATACTTTGTATGCTTTTTGTTAAAACATTATGAGACAATAAATATTAAAAACATTCTTATATAATATACGATATGAGCCATATACAAATTGGGTATGTCAATTAATCATAAACATCGCTAATTTGGTGTAATCCCATACTTAGGCAAATCTAGTACTGTCTAGTACTGGCGCCCGAAATGCTATTGACAAAAATAAGAGGCGCCCGATGGTGTGTTCATGTGTCCTGGAATTTTGCGTAAGTGTAAGTGTAGTTTTGGCTGTGTATGTATAGTTAATGCGACTTTATTAAACTCAATGATGAAAGATGCTTCAGAGTAAGTCATTTATTATATGCTTTTCATACTTTATTATACACGAAAGCAGTGAAACATCACCAATGAAAATAGTATATGAAAGTATATGATAGTATATGATAGTATATGACAATATATGAAAGTATATTTAAGTATTGAAAGTACTAGTAAAGTAAAGTATTGAAAGTATATGAAAATATATGGCACACATTTTAGAAAAGCCACAACCTGATGATCATCACCATAATATATATTCAAATAATACAATAAATAATTATGTTCCATGAGTGTTTCAGTTTTAAAACTTTGGAACTAGAATTTAACAAATTCCGCACTTCGTACCATTGGATGTTTATGTATGATATGCTTTTAGGAAATTCATATCAATAATGAGCAAATGTTTTTTTTATTTATTCATATGTATAATTAATTTTGAAGCCAAAAGGATAAAGGATCTGATCACCATCTGATCACCGTCTGATCACCATCTTTGACTGGCCATAGTCGAGTTCATTGAAAAGCAATCATCAGAAAATAGGTTCTGACCGTGCGCATAATTAGTTTCAGAGCCTTCAGGTGCATGTCGATTCTGAATATTAGATAAAGATTTATGATAATCATATAATAACTTTATCATATTCATGCATCACACTAATAAATAATAGATAATAAATAATAAAAAAACATTTTCTTACGGCTCTCTGACCGCGTCTAACATAACGTGATTTGCCATAAGACAAATCACTTCTCAAAGTTCTAGTTGGAGCATGTAATATAGTTTCGTCATATGAGCGACCAGTTTCAGATACCGGATTTCTGAAGATAATGATATAATTCTCATGAAATAGTGTATAAAAAAAAGATTTACTTTAAATTACCTCATCAGTTGCGATTCGCTCCCCGGTCGCGACGGTGCTCTAATATAACGGTATTTCGGATGCATTTGCCACTCCCAACCATGCCCTCGACTTAATGGATTACTATCATTAACGTGCCTAACAATCTGATATGCGTCTCTCCTAAGACTAGATGGGCTAAATAAGCAGGCTGATCGACCAGACACCTAATATCATCAATAATAATACTAGAATGAGCATCTTTATACCTTATTTTAGTATTAACATCATCTATGAGCTTCTTTATTCCTAGTTTTAGTATTAATATCATCTTACCATACTCGCATTATCGTCAACTACCCAAGGGAATGTAGCAACCTGATCGACACCTCCACTATGGCAACCAATTGATGTCATTTTAGATGATCGTTGCATTTCGGGATAGTGATGCCTATTGTTTGGTCTGTTTACATGTGTGGCTTTTTGTTCTGTTTCCATATACATGAGTAGTTTTTTCTCTGAATTTGCAGATAATCCTTCGTCTCTATTATCGCTATTGTCTTTAGATTTTCCGGAATTATTAAGTTCTGATATTACTGATTCCTAAAATTTCCCATAATTGATACATATATATACATTAAATTCATAAAACTATTATAATTGTTAAATTTCCATCACTGATAAATACCTCAGCCATACATACGCCACCATATAATTTCTACGAATGAAGAACCTCATACCACAATGGATATTTCAATCACCATATTTGAAAACAAATACCTTATACCCGTGGTAATAAATACCTCATACCCATGGTAATAAATACCTCATACCGACGGTAATAAATACCGATTGGGGAGGGAAATAAAAACCGACACCGTTTTTTTGTAAGAAAATTATTTATTTAAAGAAACAATAGTGAAAATAGATATACATAAAGTTCGCTAATATCTTAAGAAGCACCAATGATGCTCAAGTGGCACTTAGTTGGCCAATACCATTTCCTGGCCCTTAATTTTTTAACTATATCCAAGCCGATGAAGCTTATTATTATTAATGTTATTTACAAATGTCCTGAGCAATTAATTTTGTTGGCCGCATGTCACATAAGACTGATGAGTTATCACCACATATACACTTGACCCCGATGAACGGTATAGTTTACCTGTTGTGAGGAATGCCTGGCGCGAGGAATGACTATTTGTGGAGGCATGGAACTAAATGCCCCACCAATTGAGCCCATACTTCTATCTAAGGATGGCTCACTTCCTCTTCTCCTATGATGTGTTCCTTCGTTACTTCCATTAGGGTCATGCTGAACATTAACACATTTATTATTATTTTTTAATCAAATATTATGTATTATTACAGTCAAACCTCTCTAACGCACGCACCCAAACCGACGTCTAAATCATCGGTACGACCCGTGCCCATAGATAGGTTTCACTTTATTATCTTTTATATTCATTACCGGTAAAACTCCAGGACCTTCATACACGTGCGGCCGTAAATGGTCACTGCTTTCACTCGATGTTTCGAGCATCGCTTTCCTGTCCAATGTCCCGCCAATTACCGGAGGTCCAAATGCTGCGATGTTACGGAATCCTTTGGAAATTGTGCGTTTCCTCCATCTACGGCAACAATACACGACGCAGCATATCGATATTATACAAAGGATTGCAGCGATTGGTAATAAAGTTGCTAATACTGTAATAAATATAACAATTAATGTATATTGATATTGATTAATATATAATATATTAATATATATATTAATATATATATATATATTTATCATCTTTGAATTGATAATTTATAAGTAATAAATTTTTCAACATATACTTACACAGTCCATTAATTTCACATCTTCTTCCTAAATACATACGATGGCATTTGCAGGTTGTCACTTGACCTGAATCATCTCTTATGCAATCACCTCTGCCATGACAGAAGTCACATCCTTTTATTTCAGCGGCACATAATCTTCCGGGAAGAGATGAGTCCAGATCGGGATATCCATTTTTACATTCGCATCTGTATGTTCCCGGTTCATTGATGCAACGTGCGGATGCGGCACAATCGTTATAAAGATCACTGCTGCATTCATCAAAATCAATAACATCTTCGACATCGGCCGATATTGATTGGGGATTAGGAAGTGCTTCGGATTCTTGTTCCCATGTCTTAATCAGTTCATCGCGTAACACTTCTTCGACATCTTCTAAATCACCACGTTTTGTGAGTTGAACGGTAAAATTCACAATGACCCCATCGCCTCCATCAATAACTTGATTTATTCCAATCACATCAGATCCGAGATAATTATCTTTAATATTCGTAGTCATATATGCGCTGTCAATTTTGTCTTTGGCCATTTTTGCAAAGTTTTGGTATTCATTTGAACTGTTATTTGCAAACTCTGTTTTGAAAGTCACTTCCGATTCTCCGACTTTCATGACACGCACAACAACGACATAACTTTGAGTTTCTAAATAAAAAATTAAATAATAATAATTAATATGAGTGAAGTTAATACAGTGAAACCTGTCTATATTGAACACGGCAAGTACCGTCTAAATCATCGGTACTGTCCGTGTTCAATGTAGACAGGTTTCACTGTAATTACAAATAATACTAGTTAATACTAGTTAATAATTAGAAGTATTATATTCTCACCCTGACAAATGGAACTGCCCTCTCTCTTCACAAATCCCTGTCGACAGTCACATTTATATTTTCCTTCGAATTCTCTGCATATCTCTTTATTCACGGCATTACATGCGGGAGTGCATTGGTCATTGTCAACAATACTCGGTCGTGTCGTGGGTATTGTGGTTGCGGGTGTTGTAAAGCCACGTCGTGTCGGAGTATTCGCTCCAAATACTGGAGGTCGGGTCGGTAGTGTCGGAGGTTTATTAGGATTAGGGAATGGACCTCTTGTTCTTGGTCCTGTATTTCTCGGTGGAGGTGTCTCAGGAGGTGATGGTCCTCGTGTCGGTGGTCTGAATGGGACTGGTCTTCGCGTTGGTCTTTGTGATGGTCCTCTAGTGGTCAATATTGGTACGGTTTTAGTGGGTTGTACTGTTGGAATTACCAAAGTTCTGACAACAGTTGTAGTGATGGAATTGAATACTAATGTTGTTGTAGTAACAGTTGTGGAGAGTTCACCCTTTTGAGTTTGTGTCGGATGAACTCCTTCTGATTCTGTCGCTTCTCCGGCTGTTCCTAATATTGTTCGTGAACCAATAATAGTGGAGACAAAAGTTCGTGGGGGTATTGTTGTCGTAAGAACTGATGTTATAGTCAGAGGAGAATCGCGCGTGTAATAAACTTTTGTTGTTGTGAGTGTGAGTGTTTTCGTCGAACTTTCCACACTCGTAACATATCGTGTCGATTCTGACTCTGAATTTCCAGATCCATTTGGAGTGTAGAAAATTGGAACATTGTTATTTGCATCTGTAAAGAAGATGGTGGTGGCTCCTGATGATACTTTGCTTACTGCTGATCTAATCATATCGGATGATAATAATGGTAAACTAGGAGTGAACTTTCTGTTTGTAATTCCTGATAAATAACTTCCGGGGATTGAAATTCTGATCGAAGGTTCTAAAATTCCTAAATGAGGAGTGTCTGATACTTCGTCCTCATAAACAACCGATGGTACCAATACACTTCCCTTAATATGATCTTCTTTTCGAATACCACCACGTGTTGGAACACGTGATCGATCACGATCCAAGTCAAGAATTGGAGTAAACTCAACCATTGGTAAAGTAACACTCGGGAAAAGTCTGTCGTCTTTTTTACCATTTGATGATGCTTTATTTGTTTCTGATTTAAGAATAGCCCCGAGAGGAATGTAAATGGGTTCCTGTTCATTGCTGACGGTGACACCCTCACGTGGTGGCATGACCTTTGATGGTCCAACACGTTCAATTCTTTCGGACGTGAGTGTTCCATTTTTCTTTGCGGATGTGGCGAAAAGATGTACAATATCTTTAATCGCCTCTCCAATATTACCTGCGAGATTCGCACCTCCGAGAAGATCACTCAATTCAATTACTGAACCCGGTTTTATTGCACTGCTTCCGGTTGTGTCCGGAAGTGATGGAACAGGAGCAATATAAACAGGAGAAAGTGTATCTCTAATTGCAGTTGATGATGGTCTAATATTTACTCGTGATACGAGAAGACCGTTCAATATGGAGATGTCTGAATTATCAAGAAGTGAACTGATTACATCTCCTGCAGGACCTTTAGCAATGTTATGCACTTCCGTTGGCATAACACCATCCTGAGTATTTGTGGGAGTGAATTCACTCGGAAGTATAAAGTTAGTAAAGAAGACAATTGTTGATCCATCAACAATGGTCGTCGATGCACCGACCTCTGCAGCAGCAGCTGCAACGACAGCCGATGAAATTTGTTCCTCTGATAATACAGAACTCTTTAATCCTTCGAATACTCTTGATATGAGTCGGGATTCCAACAGTTGTCTGCTGCTCTCAACTCTCAGTGACGGTTGAATCGGTCGTATACTACTCTTTGCACCATCGATTGTACTGTCAATGAATACAATATGATCCGTTGGAATAGTTCCTTCCGTGTCTTCTTCGACATTTGCAGAAACTGCAGTTATTATCTCCACATTTGTGGCCATTGATTCGAATTCATCGATTGTCGGAGTCGATGATATATAATCTGTCGTCTTATGCATCATAACAGACTGTGGTACATATAATGTAACGCGTGATGATGTGGTTTCTTCACGACTTGAAATAGTTGAAGTCGTTCCACTAAAGAATGTGGTGAAATAAGTATGTGTTGTATATAATATGCTGACACTTGGAACAAGAGCCGAGTAAAGATCTTGTGATGGTTTCGCACTCTTTGATTGTTGAGTAAATTGGAAATTTGGTCCGACATGTGTCGGTCTGATCTGTTCTGTGGTATGGCCGATCACTTCAGTTATAACTGTCGGACTCACTTCTTCAATAGATGATAAAATAGTTTGACTTCCGCTAAATAATGTTATAAAATGAGTCAGTGTCGTGTATGTATTTCTCGTGCGAAGTAACTGAGGGAACAGTGCAGATGTTTGAGTGGTTTCTGATGATTCAGTCGGATCAATATCTGATGAACTTGATCCTGGTAAAGTGAATGTGACCACACTGCTTCCAATTTCTTCCATTGTCGAAGTAACAGGATTATTATCGTGAAAGAATGTGATGAGGTTTGTATGAGTGGTGAAGTATGTTCGAGTAAATATTGATGGATGTAAACCTGATGATGATGTCGGTCTGATAGTTTTAGTGACTGTTATGGGCTCTCTCACAGTAAAGAGTTCAGTTTTGATTTCTTCGAGAGGCGTTATTGTTGAGGTGCTTCCGTTAAATAGTGTTGCAAAATAAGTCAGAGTTGAATATACTGTACTAGTACGTAAACGATCAGTAGTTTCATATACAATTGTTGGTGAGCCAATAGTTGGTTGTATTTGACTCGGTGATGGAACAATGTGAGTGTATGGTATTGTTACGATATTTGATACCGTTTGTTCAGAACTTGAGATAATAGAAGTATCATCAGCGTAGAAAGTTGTAAAGTATGTAAACGTTGTAAAGAGGGTTCGTGTATCATATAATGTCGCCAATGATAGTGATGCTGTTGAAAGTGATGAATCCGATGGTTGCGAAAATGTATTGTAATCTGTGATTCCGTCTTTCATTAAAACGGCCGCTCCTGTCACTAAAGTCGGTTGTAAAGTATATGGAGTACTAATTGTTGGTTCATTACTTGCAACAATTAATGTTACTCCATTAGATATTTTAGTGAATCTATTTGCACGTGCAGCATCAGAAGCATCGACACTCTCCAATATTTCCGTTGCAATTCGTGAATTTGTTTCTTCAACCGTTGTAAATATTGTATGATCACCGACAGTAAATGGCACAGTGTGAGTCGTTGTGGTGAAATATGTAACTATTGCAGATGTCGGAACAATACTTGAAACTGAAGATTGAACAGAATATACGGGACTCATCGGCGGTGAAATCGTTGATGTGAATGTCAATGTTCTATAACTGGTTTCGAGACCGAAAATAACAGGTACAGTTGTGACAGTGAGAGAAAGAGTCTGACCATTTTCATTCACTATAATCGTTGGTTTAATCTCTTGAGTTGTTGCAGTTGGCGATGGTGTGGTTTCAATGCTCACTGAGGGAGATTTAATTACACGACTGCTGACTTTAAATCGGTTTGAAACTGTTGGTTTCAATACCCCGACAGGACCTGTTCTCGTAACGACAACAAACCGTGGTTTACTTGATAATTGTATGCGCGTGGGTCTTCTCGTGCTCAATCGATTGTTTCCTGAGAAAGGTCTTCGTAAAGTAACTGCGATTCGTTTTTTAGTCGGAGTGACCTGTTTCTTGTCTTTAATATCAGTCAATTCAAATTCACTGCTGTCGAGTGATACTGTCTCAAGAGACGGAGTTAGAGACGGAGTTGGAGACGGAGACGGAGACGGAGATACTTCAATGCTAGTAGACAACTCACTTGACAAATCCAATGAAGATGAAGGTCTTGGGAAACTAAACCTTGAACTAGTCATTGGCCGAACTCTCACTCTAACTCCGGGTCTTCCGTTGACAGCATCAAACTTGGATCTCAATGGGTCACGGTCGCGGATTACCGCAGAACTAAATAACTTAACAGGTTTTCTCGTATGAGTTTGGGTATGTATTCCTATACTCGATTCTGATGGTAAATTAGGAGTTGATTCTGCTGAAGAAGAAGTTGGTTCAGAACTAAAAGTGGGTGCAAAGGATGAACTGAGTAATCCTGATTGAAGGACACTGTCAGGCAGTGGTGAAGTTGGTCTTAAAGAAGAATCAGGGACTGCCGTTGGCACAGATTCAACTATAGCATTGCTAATTCCGTCAAATTGTATATAAGTATTAAGTGCCAAATTTACTTCTGTTGTAATCCCTCCCAATTCTCTTGATCCGAGATGTACTGTCTCTGGTCCTGATCCCACACTCAGGAGTCCGTCCGAATTTATAGACGATCCCAATTTAAGAGTTGATAATGGTTCAGGTCCATTGACAGTGGAGGTAACAATTTCAGCTCTTGTACTATGTCTTGTTCTTTGCTGATCATGTATTGTGTAATAATAAGTATAATGAGTAAAGTATTTTTTGGGTAATATTTCAAGATCTTGAGTCTTAAACAATAGTGATGATGGTTTTAATTGAGATGTCGGAAGAGGGGATGATAATCTTACTATAGGCTGTTCACTTGAAAGTGTTGGTACTGTTGGTACTAATTCTACTGCTTTTGTGGGTTGAATCACTTTAAATAAATCATCATTAAAAATATGTATTTTTGATTTCATATTAACTATTGTTGTTGTAACTCCCTTAGTTCTTGTTCCTAAATTCATAACTTGTGTCGGATTAATATATCCCTCATTATTTTGAACCAAATCAATAATACTTCTTTCCAATGGTTCAATGATAACTTTAGAAGTGACCGATTCTCTATTAATATGAGCAGTGTGTTGACCCCTAATAACAGTTGTTAAATATGTAAAAGTTGTGTAATAGGTCAATGGTATTGTCGGAGTCAATATACTATTTGGTGGTTGATCGTGATGTTTAGTAATGACTAAATTATCGTTAATTCGTGTTCCAAATGCTGTATTTATTGTCGGTTCATCATTATCGAGAGCATTATTACGTGTCGGTTCATCATCCGCTGCAGATACCGGACCTCGTCCCTGTAACTCATTGTTGAGGAGACCTGATGGTGGTTTTCTCAGTATTACCCTTTTTCTAGTTGGTGCACTCGGTGTGGTCGGTCTTCGAATTCGGACGACTCTTCGCGGCTGTTCTGTTGTTTCTCTGATAAAGTGCGGTGTCGATGCTGTTTCTTTACTAGTGATTGGTTTTTCAGTCTCTAATGAGGGTTTCCTAGTGATAGGAATTCTTCTGGGAATATCATCCTCATCATCAAGATGAGGGAATAACACTTCAGCACTACTTGCTAAAAATTCAGTAGTTACAGGAGTGATTGGAACACGTGATGATATTCTAACTCCAGGTCTTCGTCTCCCATTTTGACCATTTTGTCCATTGATGCCATTGATACCATTTTGATTTAGATTTTGATTGAGGTTTAATTGATTAGGTCTTACCCTTCTAAATGATTGCCTTCGGCCTTCATTTGGTGGTGTTACAG
>JAQIWM010000364.1:0-10271 GCA_034695285.1 Eniochthonius minutissimus | reverse complement strand
TATTTTGTACAACAAAATAGACTTTTTTCTAGAATAATAATCAGAATACAAATGTCTTTATTTAAACATAATGCTCATTTCACTTTGCCCCACTCTGTATATTACAATAATAAGATGGATAAAATCTGTAATTATTGGGTTACTATCACAGGCTGCGAATTAATATAAGTCTGGTATATACAATTGTTACATATTAGTAACGGAATAATACGGAATTAACAATTACAATTAGTTACAGAATCAGAATAATGAAAATACCAAAAATATTATCAATGATCATTTATTATGATAAATTAAATATAAATATAATATTTTATAACAATTAATATTATTACTTTAAAATATAGTCTATTATTTAAAATTATTGCAAAAATACGTAAGTATATTTTATTTTTTAAGTTTAATATTCAAAAATATAGATTAATATTCAATCAGTTCTTTGATGTTTGTAACTAATTCAGTACACGTTCCTCTATCAACAGTTTTTGTGGAGACTAATCTCTTAATTAAATTACTAATTTTAATTTTTTCTAAACTTTTATCTTTATAATGTTTGAAAAAATCATCATGAATTATCTTAAGTGATCGCAGAGCACCAAATACGTCACTATAAATATGATCGCCGCTAAAGTACGTAAAGAATTCCATGAGAATACATCCCATAGAAAAGAGATCGACTGAAAAATCGTAATGTCCTGTTTTAAGTTGTTCCGGTGCTGCGTATACAATGTTTCCAACACCTTGAGTATGACTGAAATATTCTAATGCGTTTTCAAATCGTGTCATATGTACTGTCGAAATACCAAAATCAGCGATTTTACATATACCGTCGTAACCGATTAAGATATTATCGGGTTTTATATCGCGGTGAATAATGTTTTTACTGTGAATATATTCCAATCCTTTTGCTATTTCGTGATACATCTTAAGACATGTTTCATATTTACGATTATCTTTATACCTTTTAAGCCATTGTTTTAGACTTTCTTTACACCATTCGAGACGCAAAAATAAACGCAAATTCGGTGATGAATTAATATCTTCGACACTTACCCAATAATGGTACAGTTTAACAATATTATCATGTGCTAAATTTTTATGAATTTCCATTTCACGCATAAACTTTTGACTCATTTCATTATTATCCTTTAATTTTTTTAGTGTATTGAGATCGGTTTCTTTCAGAACATACAAAAATCCTTTAAGCTGAACTCTATAAATACATCCAAATGATCCATTTTCAAATTTTCTTTTCGTATCATATGTTTCTTTTATCAATGAATCGGTATTAATTTCATGTCCAAATATTTCCATAATTTCATCTTTGATATCACATTCCTTCATATTATCAAAATTCAAATTTTCTTCATATTTATTATATTCATTCAATATCATTTTTGTCAATCTAATAATTTGTATCGAACTTTTGTTACCTTTAATTAAAAGTTTTAATTCCGTTAAACAATTGTCTTTTTTAAGCATTGGACAATACTTTTCTGGAAAAACGTGTGTTAAATTTGCCAATGTCCAAACAGCAAAATATTGCGTTTCAGATGTCGTTTGATCAGCAATTAAAAATTTATCTAAATATTTAAATGAGCGATAAACTGTTTTTTGTGGAGAATTAATATCCCATTTATCAATTATCAGTTTCATTTTCATTAACATATCATCGCGTTTACAATCACTAAAAATATGCTGATCCCAAAATTGAGGACCTTTAACTGCAATATTTGATAATACACGCGCGGCATTAACAGACACATTAATATCATTATTGTTTAAGAGTTCAATTATTTGCTGAATGTATTCCTTTTTCATAAATTGAGGCAATAAATGATCCATAATTGAGCAATTTACCAAAAATATAGATATATACCAACGCACGTCGTTATTTTGAGGAAATGAATTTATACATTTGATAATAAAATCTATGCCATAGTTATTAAAAAATATCTCACGTTTATCCATAAAATCTGTCAAACTACATATTACATACCATAATAATTGTATTATATATTCGGAGGTTTTTTTCTGAAGACTCGAATCGATTAACAGACACAGTTTATTAATTATGTCGTAATCACAGATAATTGATTGAAAATCACTATTACTTGCAATAGACCATTTTCCTAATAATTGTAACGCTATTATTCGATATTCATTATCATAATCATTTGTAATAAAATGTAAAAGTATTTCGAGCAAATTTTTGAATTGTGTATTATTTAGTAATTTTAAATGTGACAGTATCATACATCCGTATTTCAGTATCTGTAATACATAAATAAATTACAATTTACAAAAATTAATTTTAAATTGCATTTAAATACACATTTTCGTTACTTCGAAGTATGAACATCGCATTTAAAACATTTTTAACAATAATCGGGCGTTTATTTATTATATTAATATTATTTTTTAATTCATCTGATTTAATGATGTATAAAAGTGATATTATTGCATTGTATTGTATTTCTTCGTATTCTTTATGTTTATCCATTGAGATCATAATAAGATCCATTATGCGATTATTATTAAAAATATTATTATTTAAATGAAAACATTTCCACAGTTTGTTTAATGACTTTTTTAACAGTTGAACATTATGAATTTTTGTATCACATTCTGTAAGAATCTGTTCAAATGTTGAATGATCTGTAATAAAATGTAAATATGTCTGAGTATACATAAGTGATTCACAAATGATAATACATCTCTTATTGAATTACATTTTTCTGTAGAATTTGAAAGAAAAAAGTCGGCATTATTTAATAGTGATGACAGACATAAGTCAATATTTAAGAAATCATTATTTGTATTCTAATTAAATGAATAATATTATTTTTAAAAAATAACGATTTATATTTATTTTAATAAGAAATTATGTTATAATTACCTTTGTTAAGTCATTATTTAATTCCATTTTTTAATTATAATGCATTCATTAAATTTATATAATATAATACATGTTAAATTTAGTTGATAAAATGATAATTTTTGTAAATATTTTAAAATAATAAAAAATTCCAATGCAATATTTTGAATCAAATATTACGTTTTAATTTTATATTTAACAGAATTATAATATTTTTTTATCATATACATATACGTATATATTATTGCAACGAAATAATTTGTTTTGTTGTATTAAATATTATATAAATCATGAGTAAAAGTTTACTATGACATTTATCAAATAATGCTCCTATCAAATATGATAAACAATACTTAAAGAATATATAAAGAACAACGGTCCGATAAGGAAATTTCTTTAAATTTTCGATTCAAGACCATAATCTTGTAGTACTCCCCGAGGCTCATCAACTATATGGTGGAAAAATTTTAAAAGTGACCAGAGCGGGAGTTATGAATTTAAAAAAAAAATTTTACTGAAAGGTCTATAGGCAAAAAAATATTTTCAAAAATTCATTTAACCTCCGCGCCTAAGGTCAAACTTAATGCCCTTTGGTATATATATAGAGACTTTTAGGGAGATGTTTTTTTACCAAGTATCATAGTAGTGCAAGATCCGCTAGGGTGCGTTTTGAGCGTTCAAATGTTTAACCTTTAAAGAGCGATAACTCGAGAACGACACCATCTACCGACGAAAAGTAACACCGTCGTTATCAGCTCAATAAGACGCATCCAACGATATATAGGTTTACATTGATAGTACCTGTCTGAGTTGAGACAATTAATTAATTAGCTTTGATAACTTACTTCTCGATTAAGTGGTATGGCTTATGAATGGGTGGGCGGAGCTCGATAGGAGGGGCATGGTTGGACTCCACTCGGTCCACTGATCATATTGACATCCCACTCATGGTCCTAGGTCCAGTCCCTAGGGATTTAGGTCCAACTTTGTCCTCCTTGGTCCTAGGGCCATAAATGTGGTATTGATATTCTCAGCTCATCGAGCTGAGTCCAGTGATATACAGATTGAGGGGGTGTGGTCACGGAAAGTGCCCGAGCAGGGAATTCTACATTCTACCCTTAATCTCGATTGTCAACTCAGACAGGTACTATCAATGTAAACCTATATATCATTGGATGCGTCTTATTGAGCTGATAACAACGGTGCTACTTTTTCGTCGGTAGGTGGTGTCGTTCTCGAGTTATCGCTCTTTAAAGGTTAAACATTTGAACGCTCAAAACGCACCCTAGCGGGTCTTGCACTACTATGATACTTGGTAAAAAACATCTCCCTAAAAGTCTCTATATATATACCAAGGGGCATTAAGTTTGACCTTAGGCGCGGAGGTTAAATGAATTTTTGAAAATATTTTTTTGCCCATAGACCCTTCAGTAAATTTTTTTTTTTTAAATTCATAACTCCTGCTCTGGTCACTTTTGAAATTTTTCCACCATTTAGTTGATGAGCCTCAGGGAGTACTACAAGATTATGGTCTTGAATCGAAAATTCAAAGAAATTTCCTTAGAGGACTGTTGTTCTTTAACATAACAAAATTGTAAAAAAATGTTTATACACTAATTTATTATAATATTAAATGTTTCGTAAATTGGCATAACAATAAATGTTTAAAGTTAAATTTTCTAAAAATAAAATATGAAATTTGAAAAAATAAAATTGAAACGGTAAAAAATGACAGACATTACTAATACTATTCATTTGTTTATTATTTGTTTAGATATAAAACAATTTAACAATAAATTAAATTATTGTAATTAATTTTAATAATTGCCTTTAAATTTTATAATTGTTATTAAATTTAATCATTATGATTAAATTAAATAATTATGACCAAAAATATTATTTATACGATTATTTTTTATTTCAAAATCAAAACTTAAAGTAAATATTAAATTTTATAAAAACATTTTAAAAGTGAAATATTTGTGTATAAACCCATGGGTTATAATCGAATATTTATGAACATTTAAAATAAATCATTTCCATTTCAATATTTTATTCACGGTAAACATTGAAATGAATAATTTTAATCAATAAAATGTCATATTTATTAAGTGTATCAAAGGAATTATTAAATACAATTATTATTAACGATCATTATTAAATTACAAATATTTTGTTCGATATTCCAAAGGTACAGTTTTAGTAAACGTTTTCATACATCGCATGATCAATTCCATAAAACATTATAATCTGTTTCTCTGCGTCCATCGCCAATAAAAAATGTTATCATTTTATGAAAGTGATGCGCAAATATTTTCACACAATTACATTATCAATTACATTATAAAACTGTTGAATGTGTAATTATTTTTTAACCGAAATTCACTTCAATATCTATTTGGTTCACACCTCTATCATTTTATGACGTCACAAATGAAATAAATGTAAACATTTGAAAAATATCACATGTTTAGTGAATGTATATTTTGAAAATATAAATAATTATAAAGACATTTAAAAATTTTAATAATAAATAATAATTTGATAAAAATAATTGAATAATTTATAATTTATATGCATAATTACAATGGAAATGATAAGAATTGAAAACTTTATATTTAAAATGTTTTAATATATTTGTATACAAAAATAATTTTATAATAAAATAATTAAAATTATATAATTGAAAGTAATAAACGTTAAAATATTATCATTTTAGTTTATTAATTATTTATATCAAATTGTTTGTATTGGACATACTGCAATTGATGGAAGATTAGTCTGTGACTAAAGATATTTACAGTCATAAGTAAAACATACCATATCATATCATATCAATAAATTACATAAAAGTGATGTTTTAATGTTATAATTGTAACAAAACACATGATTACACATGATTGGTTTTGCACGTGATTCATGATGCCATAATGTTTGTATTGTATTTGTGTGATGAGAATTTCGTTCCGCGCGAATTTTTGCTAAAAACAGAACATTAATAAAAAAATTTTTAATTTAATTATTTACAAAAATGGAACGAAATTAATCGAATGTGAGAATCAAACCTGCAATATTTACAAGTTAGGTTAAAAATTTATCATCAAAGTTTATTCAAACTATTTTTAATACATAATTTTTGATTTCTCCAACTGTAAGCCAAAATTTACTAAATTTAATAGTAAGCATTTCAGCTTAACAGTTTCTGAGCAAGCTGCTTCGCTTGTAGATATATAATGGTAAGATGTCGCAGGATACTGCATCTCGACGTTCTCTTCGCATTCATTCTTCGACACCATCGCGTTCTACTCCTAACCAGCTCACCGCTTATAATTTTACGGAAGTTTTTCCAAATGAAAATGCGTGCATATCATATTTTCAGCAATGTGGATTGCTCCCTAATCTTATAGACAATTACAAGTGCCCTAATTGCGAAGGACAGCTAACAATTAATCGTAGTGCTAATTCTAAGATGGGCTCCCGCTTTATTTGCAACAGCTGCAATCAGTGGTATAGTCCTACATAAGATACGTTTTTTGATGATAGCAGACTTCCTTTCACTACTTATCTTAAAATTATCACCTCATTCATGAGCAGAGATAGTGTTTCCAAAGTTATAGACAACATCCCCGGGCTCTCTCCAAAAACAGCAGTTGCGATTTATAGAAGGCTTAGAGAGAATTGTGAGAGCATTATTGCACATTGTTTTGACAAGTCCACTTACAATGATCTTGAAAGTTTTCCGTGGATTGGTGGCCGAGACTTACATGTCGAGGTCGATGAAACCTTTCTTAATAAAAGAAAATCTGGTAAAGGACGAAAACAGGCAGGAGAATCCCTAACCATTATAGGCATAATTTGTCGTGAGTCAGGAGATAGAGTCTTCCTTCAAATTCCCGACAAATTCACAATGACGCAGCTTCCTATTATGGCTTATTTCATCTATCCCAAATCAATATTATGCACAGCTTCAGCAGATACAGTATCTTAGCTCAGGGATTCGCGCCAAATTTTTACATTACACAGTTAATCATGACGTTAATTGGCTTAGCCCGGAAAACTGGGAGAATAATACTCAGACAATTGAACGTTCAAATCAAGATTTTGAAAAGCATATTTTATCTATTCGAGGTGAAAATGTGGAGGTAATCAAAGAAAAACTAAACTATTATATTGGTTATTACTTGTATTTCAAACTTAAATTGGATATTTATAATGGAGCCAATTTAGCAACCGAAACTGTCATGGGCACAAAGCTTTCTGTTTTTCTTAATGGCTTGGCAAGACTTGGTTCTTTTTTATTTATAGTAAGTCTCAAGACTTCAATCAATAATTTCAATTAAAAATTTAATCAAGTCACGTGATAGGGTCATGTGGGATATCACTGGACTCAGCCCGACGAGAGGAGTAAAATGAGACCCCATATGTAGGGGTAGGGTCAGAAGGTATGATACGGGGTCAAGGAAAACGTGACTGGGGTCAAGTGGGGTATCGTTAAACTCTACTCAGCAAGACAAGTCTAATGATATATTACTTGTACCTTTAAGACCTCCCACCAGGGCGGTGCTACATTAGTATAATCCAACCTTGAAAGCACATATGTAGAAAACAATTTTTAATTTGTATATATGTTCTTTCACTTATAATACACCTCAATCCTGTTCTGTAGAAATGAAATTTTAAAATTTCACAAAATATAGAAATTAATTTTAATAATTAATTCTATTAATCTATTATTCTATTAATTTATCGTGCTGTAGAAATGAACTTTAAAAATGTATAAATGAATCTATTTTAGTTGTATATCTTTCAATTTTACTCTGAAGAATAAAAATAAAAATTAATCTTTAATTAGTTCTTTGATGTTTTTAACTAAATCAGTGCACGTCCCTCTATCATTAGTTTCAGTGGAGACTAATTTCTTAATCAGTTGACTGATTATATTTTTTTCTAAATTGTTATCCAAATATTGTATAAAAAAAATCATCATGAATCGTTTTACGTGAACGCAGTAAACTAAATGCATCATAACGAATAACATCATTATTGAAGTATGTGAAGAATTCCATGAGAATACACCCCATGGCAAAGAGATCCACAGATAAATCATAATGTATTGTATTAATTTGTTCCGGTGCTGCGTATACGATGTTTCCAACACCCTGAGTATGACTGAAATATTCTAATGCATTTTCAAATCGTGTCATATGCACTGTCGAAACACCAAGATCAGCGATTTTACATATACCATCGTAACCGATTAAGATATTGTCGGGTTTTAAATCGCGGTGAATAATGTTTTGACTGTGAATATATTCCAATCCTTTCGCTATTTCGTGATACATCTTAAGACATGTTTCATATTTACGATTATCTTTATAAGTTTTAAACCATTGTTTTAGACTTTCTTTACATTGCTCGAGACGCAAAAATAAACGTAAATTTGGTAATGAATTAATATCTTCGACACTCACCCAATAATGGTACAGTTTAACAATATTGTCATGTTTTAAATTTTTATGAATTTCCATTTCACGCATAAACTTTTGACTTATTTCATTATTATCCTTTAATTTTTTTAGTGTATTGAGATCTGTTTCTTTCAGAACATAATAAAATTCTTTATAACTAACTCTATAAACACATCCGAATGATTCTTTTTCAAATTTTATTCTATGATCATATGTTTCTTTTTTTAATGAATCGGTATTAATTTCATGTCCAAATATTTCCATAATTTCATCTTTGATATCACATTCATTCATATTATCAAGTCAAATTTTCTTCATATTTATTATATTCATTTAATGTCATTTTTGCAAATCTAATAATTTGTTTCGAGCTTTTGTTGTCTTTAATTAAAAGTTTCAATTGTGTAATACAATTATCTCTTTTAAGCATTGGACAATACTTTTCTGGAAACATGCGTGTTAAATTCGCTAATATCCATACAGACAAATATTGAGTTTCAGTTATGCTTTGATCGTAAATTAAAAATTTTTGTAAATATTTAAATGTGTGATAAACAAATGTTCGTGGAGAATTAATATCCCATTTATCAATTGCCAGTTTCATATGCTTTAACACATCGTCGCGTTTATAATCACTAAAAATATGCTGATTCCAAAATTGAGGACCTTTAACTGCGATATGTGATAAGATATGTGCGGCATTAACAGACACTTCAATGTCATTATTGTTTAAGAGTTCAATGATTTGCTGAATGTATTCCTTTTTCATAAATTGAGGCAATAAATGATCTATATATGAGCAATTTGACAAAAGTATGGATATACTTCTAAGCACATCTGTATTTTGAGGATATGAATTTATACATTTAACAATAAAATCCATGCCATAGTTGTCAAAAAACTTTTCACCATTAACCATATAATATGTCAAATTACATAACACATCCCACAATAATCGTATAATATATTCACAGTTTTTTTTCTGAAGACGCGAATCGATTAACAGGTACAGTTTATTAATTATTTCGTATTCACAGATTGATTGAAAATCACCATCAATAGCAAATGACCATTTTGCTAATAAATGTAACGCTATTATTTGATATTCATCATCATAATCATTTGTAATAAAATGTAAAAGTATTTCGATTAAATTTTTCAATTGTGTATTATTTATTAATTTTAAATGTGACAGTATCATACATCCGTATTTCAGTATCTGTATAAAAGAAATAAATAACAATTTACAAGAATTAATTTTTAATTATATTTAAATACACACGTTTTCGTCACTTCGAAGTATGAACATTGCATTCAAAACGTTTTCAACAATAATCGGGCGTTTATTTATCATATTAATATTATTCTTTAATTCATTTGATTTAATGATGTATAAAAGAGATATGATTGCATCGTATTGTATTTCTTCGTATTGTTTATGTTTTTCCATTGAGAGTATAATAACATCCAAAACGCGATTATCATTAAAAATATTTTTATTTAAATGAAAACATTTCCACAGTTTGTTCAATGACTTTTTTAGCATTTCAACATTATGAATATTTGTTTCACATTCTGTAAGAATCTGTTCTTCTATTGAATGATCTGTACTAAAATGTGATATTTGAGTATACATAAGTGATGACAAATAATAAATGCATATATTAAATTACATTTTTCCGTAGAATTTGAAAGAAAAAAGTCGGCATTATTTAATTGTGATGACAAAAATAAGTCAATATTTAAAAAAATCACTTTTTGAATTCTAATTAAATAGATAGTATTTGTTTTAAAAAATAATAATTTATATTTATTTTAATGAAAAAATATATTGTTATAATTGAAACGTTTTAAGTAAGAACCATAGTTGTGGCGATATTTTTATTAATAATTTCATGATTCAGATCATATTTAAGAATTAATAT
>JAQIWM010000363.1:0-10298 GCA_034695285.1 Eniochthonius minutissimus | reverse complement strand
TATTTATGATAAATAAAGAGATTACCGTCCGCTCCTTTTTTTAGAAATTTTAGAATTGACCTGAAAAAACTGATATATATTGTAAGCAAATGATAGTAATATATAAATAAAAATAGAGTTCAAAAATGTAATTTTTATTTTTTATATATTGATATATAGGTATTGAATATATAAATATACATATACAAACGCATAAATGAGTATTTATTAATTTTGAACTTTACTTTAACAGCATATTGAGGGTAAATTTGAAAATTTATAAAATAAAATAATCTCTTTAATGATAAATTAATTATAAACAAAAAAATCATGAAATATTTTACTCTTTTATAGTAAACATTAAAAATTAAACTATTTTTCTAACTGATTAAAATTAATACATTTTTTGATGCAGTTTCTGGTACAGGGAAACCTGTCTACATTGAACACGGCAAGTACCGTCTAAATCGTCGGTACTGTCCGTGTTCAATGTAGACAGGTTTCCCTGTAATAACGTTCGTTATCCGTTTTCTAGTTCCGTTCTGTGATGCACAAGTGTAAAATAAAGCTCATATGTACCCCGGAAATTGTACCAACTAGTTGTCTTAAGAATATTAAGACAATTTTAAAAGTATTTTTTGAGTGATTTAGTGGATAGACATTTATTCAATTCATACAGACAGACGCAGAGCAAATCTAATATTGTTTTTAGTCGATAAAAATGATTGTTTTTGCGACTGAAAAGTGCAATTATTTTATATTTTATATCTTAATCTGTACAGATTATGATGCAATTTTATTTACATGAATATAATAGTTATTGTACTATTATTTTGCAAATGTTGCATATTACGAAATTGCTATCAATAGTTACTTTTTTTAACTATTAATGTTCAATGATATATTATTAATCCCCATAAATGATTATTCAAAAGCCATTTGAAGATTATTTTTTATTCATTAATAAGTACATAGTAACAATAAAATAAATCTCAAATAATTTTTAATTTTATCACTCTTTTGTGTATAGTAATTCAATGGTTTTAAATAATATTTAAGTAATTATAATATATATCTACACATATCCAATGAGTATTTCGGGTTTTAGTGCCATGACTATATAAATGGCAAAAATCGACGTTTAAGACGTGAGACGGGACGTCGCCACGTCTTTAAGTCTCAGTTTTTGTTGCTAAAAAAGACGCGGTCTGCGTCTGAAGTCTTTAAAATAAAACCACGTCTTTTTTCACATCTCGTTTTCATGAAAGACGTCTAAGACGTGAAAGACGTGTGAAACGTAAAATACTCTATTCATACATTGTAATTTTAGATTCTCAAAAAATAAATATTTGCAGATAATACACACATATATTTTATATTTTACTTTTTAAATGAGTTAATTAATGTGTGTTAATGTAAGTGATATGTCACTTTTGATAGTGATTTGAATAAAAGTGCATTTTAAAACTAAAATATAAAATTTATGCGTCTTTTGACGTCTCACGTCTCATGGTCAGAGACGGCGTCTTAGTCTCACGTCTTTTACAAACGTTCACGTCTCAGTCTCAAGTCTCTAGTATGAAAACAACGTCGCGTCTCAGGTCTTGCTCAAAACCACGACTTTTGCCATCTATAGCCATGACTAACTTCTATGAAATAGAACTATTGTCATGGTACCTTTTTATTGAAAATTTGGAACTTTTCCATAATACAGTTTAGAACCCGATTGAGTTCATTGCGTGTTGAGATTAGTTCGTTGTGTCCCGCATGCGCATATGCATGCACGTCTTCATATTACAACCCTATAGTACGTGTGTCACTTTACTAATCTTAACACACGATGACCTCACCGGTGTCTTAAGTGTAAATACAAAATCGAAATATTCATTGGGCATATGTGTATATTTTAAATTATCATTAATTAAAAATAGTGTAAAATAATTTTCTTTCATCAAATGGTAGTTAAAAGTGTTAATTAAAGTATTAAAATACAATTAAAATACTTATTTGTATCTTTTTTATGCATTATATAAATTTTACTTAATTTTAAGTTAAATTTTTAGTAAAATTAGTTATAATTTGAGCAAAATAATAATTTTTCGGTCAAATGTAATTGGGTAATTTGAAATTCGGTCAACCGAATCATAAATGTTATTTACAATAAAAGTTTTATTATACACATAAAAGAGTTGTTGTATCTTCCTCGTTAAGGTCATTTCTCAATGCACTAAAATACCTGTGAATTATTATTATTATTATTTCAAACAAACATAACTAGTTTTTTAAATTGCGGTCTTAATAACAAGTTCTACAGTAGAATTTGTACTACACAATACATGTATATGTAATTCATTTGTTTATTTAAAGTTTAATTAACGATTGTGCAGTGAATAAATAGGTATTTAAATGGTTTTAAATGTTTGTTATTAATTAATAACATTTTAATATTTAGTTAAATTATTATGTATAAATATATTTTTTAAAATGAATAATTCGATACTGATACAGTATATTTTGAGTTAATTTAAAAAAAATTTATTGATAATATTATTCCCATATGTGTACTGTTATCACATTTCCTCTCTTTACACTCTCAATCATAATCAGTTAAAGTTAAGTGTTTCTATTGAATCACGACACTGATAATGGCACATTCATCACCATAGTAAATGCACGATGCAGTGGTAAATGTTACTAGTAAATTTTATTAGAGGAACTTAATAATATTAAGCGTCATCATTTTTATCAATTGACATGAATAACATGTAAAAAAACAATTGCCATATGAATGGAGTTATAATTGATCTAAAGTTTGAGGCGTTTCCCATTAGTTTACATTTAATAGTGTGTGTGTGTATCTAGTTACATTAATAATTAATTATTAAACATCGTAAATCACTTATTCATTTATTATTGCATATAATGGCAGTTACTAGTGAACCAATACCCAGTTATGCCCAATTCATTATACACACAGCGACATTTGTGACCGATAATTATCAATGGATAAGAGATAATTATCAATTTCCTCGTGATACTATTGCCGATATAGAGGAATGTTGGAAAAGGATAAATAATGGTAAATCATATATTAATAATTTAATAATTAATAATTAAATTATTTTTATGTTTATAAAAATTGGTAATCGTATATCTTAAAAGTTATAAACTTTTAATTATTGCGTATTTTTTGTATTTCTAATTAAAGCCGATTTATTAATTATATTTTTTTTGGCCGTGTTTTGGACTTTGACACGATATATTGCGAGTGAATTCATATTTAAGGTAAACTATGATATTGTAACATAACATACATTTAAACATCATAAAGTATGACTCATAATTGTGTGATTATAATTAGTATTATCATGTCTTACATGTAATATAATACATTATCTAAATTAATACTGTTTTGAAATGATAAAATTAATCATGTTTTAATGTTATATTATAATTAAATGTAATTTTTAATTTATTAATATAATAATAATTAAGCGTTTGATCCGTTTTTATTTACAATTAAAATTTTAATTAAACGAATTTTATAATATGCATTTTAATTTTCAGTTTTTAATTATTTTTTGAATAAATGAAAGTAAATAAAAAGGGAACGAACGCTTTATTTACTGTAAATGAATTAAAAATATTTTTAAAAATGAAAAAAAACAATAATATATATTAAATAATAAATAAATAATAATATATTTAATAATAAATTTGTAATATAATAGAATTTGTAATTAATTTATAGCCTTTCGCACGATTGTGCAGTCTTAAGAACAGTGACGTTAATAAATTACCTGAAAGTGCATGGAAATTCTTATTTTATTTGTGTACCTTTAGTAGTACCCTGTACATAGTATTCAACAAATCGTGTTGTCCATTCTTTGATCGACCATCATCAATATGGATGAGTGAGTGATGAATACAGCAAAATCTGTAATATTCGATCACCTTTCTATGTCAATCACCTGCATATGTCCATCACTAAAACTCAGTTCTGTTTTGTTATTTCTAAATTACTTAATTTAAGTCAACTCTCTATAAGTCCATCACCTGTATATGTCCATCACAATTTTACAGTCCTGAATGTGATCGACTTATACAGGTTTTGCTGTATATATGAATATATGAATATACATTATCAGACCTTTGACAGTTTAAAAAAATATTTGGGAAAAAATTGTAAAATTACATTACGGAAATGATTTTATAAACAGGCAAATGTCAAAGGTCTGTACATTTTATTTTTAAATAAATATAATTATTAAATATATATTTTTACAGATTATTCAATGAATGGCACGATTATACCTGAAATTCGTATTATATATTTAGTTGAAATGAGTTTTTATTTACACTCAATATACGCCACTGTGTGTCTCGATGAGTGGCGTAAGGATTCTGTTGTGATGATAGTGCATCACGTAATTACAACCGCACTATTAGTGATATCATATATTACAAAGTATGTGAATATATTATTAATAATTTAATATTGAAGAGTATGGTCAATAGTGATTGACCATCGATTGAATTGAGTTAAATTTAATTAATAAATCACACTTTTAAAGTGTCAAATTATACTTTATTAAGAACTTGTAAATTGCCACTCAATTATGTCCGACACTAACACCAACTCAAGTGTTTATAGAGGAGAACTCACAAATGGGGAACTATTTAAAAAGGGGAACTAAAAGAATAGTACAGTGATATAACCATTTTTATTCACATGTCCGTTTTTAAATTTTTCACAATAAAAAAGGAATTTTAATAAAAATAGATACTGAATTACATCGTAAAACTAGAAAATGTTTCTTAAAAATTAATATAAATGGTGTTGTCAATAAAAAAGGATATGTCATTGTATATAATATTGAAATATATTAATAATTTTGGTATTTTAATAAAAAAAAAATTTAAATTTATAAGTTATTAGTAATAAAATATTGTAAAAAGTTTTTAAGTAATTTTTAAATGTTTTTTTTAATTTATTAATTATAAATAATATAATTATTAATAAATAATAAATAATAAAAAAATAATAAATAATTAATAAATAATAAATTAATAATTAATAACTTATTAATTAATTAATTAAATTATTTAACAGTGCACAGCATATTGGGATTTTAGTTCTTTTTTTACATGACGGTAGTGATGTTATAATGGAATGGACTAAATGCGTATTGTGCTTTAAATCGAGAGGAGGTATTTGTGCAAAAATAATGGACATATTCAGTGGAATCGGATTTGTTTCACTTATCACATCATGGTATTACATTTTATAATTTATAGATCTACTATTAATTAGTACTATTATTATACATGTATTTAAATATATTACTGTATATTTTCATACGTAAACCTTAAACTTTAAATTAGAAGTGTTTAATAAGTATTACATAACAAATTCCTTCAGTTTTCAGGGTTTAGTTTCAAACTTTTCTAAAAATAAGTGTATATTTATAACTTGAAGATAGAAGTAATATCTGATCACGTTTTTCGCGCGGGGAGGGGGGGGGGTTAAAGAGAGTGAAGTGCACTTAACTACTTTGTTGAAAAAACGCTGACTAAAATAAAGTACTCAATTTGTAAAAAGATAACTTTTATTATCTTTATGCATAAAGATAATAAAAGTTTTCATTAAAATTTAATTTAATTACTTTTAAATTGCATATGTGCACTTAATTTTGCAGATTAATATTTATATATGCATAAAAAACAATTAATTAGATCATTGATAAAAAAGTGATCATTAACAATTATATTAATCCGAAAATATTTGCATTGACATTTTTCATTTTTTAAATAAATCTTAAACCTTAGCCTTAAAGTAAGTGCAGAACAAAGGTCAAAATTATGCAATGGTATTATATGCAATACACATGTATAACAAAAGATTAAAGGGTTATTATTTTAAACTTTATTTTTTACTAAAATTTTTATTAATCATTTAAACATTAATAAAATAAATATTAGAGATTATTTGAAAAAAATCAACAAAATTTGATGCAAATATTTATTAATTTAATAATTAACATAATTAAAATAAAAAATAAATTTAAAAAATTTACTTGAATTTTATAATTAAAAATTTTAATTAATTAATAAAAAATACAAATTGTAATTACTATTACTATATTATTATATTATTATTATTATATTACTATATTATTTACTATTATTATACTATACTACAGTGCGGGCATTTAAATGTTTACATTATTTTTAAAAAATTAAATTTTTAGTATGACCATTATTAACCAAAATTGTCGTTTTCCATTTTTATCATATAAACATTTATAACGCTGCGATTATAATAACAAATATAACATTTTTTGTAACTCATGCTCATAATAAAAATGATATTTTTTAAAAATAATGTAAAAATTTAAATGCCCCGCACTGTATATTATTATTTAATTAATAAAAAATACAAATTGTAATTATTATTACTATATTACTATATTATTATACTATACTATATTATTATTATATTACTATATAATTTCCTATTATTATATTTACTATTATTAAGGTTCTTTTCTCGATTATATTGGTTCCCATTAATAGCCATATATTCATGTTCGCATCACTTCGAAAATATAACTCTTAAATTCCCATTTATGTATGTTCTTTATTCAATGCTTTGGATTATTTTAGGAATGAATATTTATTGGTATTTTGTAAGTTATTTATTTAATTATTAACTATCTTTACACAATATATTTGTAATAATTATTTATTATTATTTATTACATGTCATGTTTCACCACATACAGTTTATGATTAAAATTTTAATTGGAATTTTAACGGGAAAAATGAAAGAAATTGAAGATAATCGTGAATACAAAACAAATGCACCATCAAAGGGCAAAGGTCAATTAAAGGATGAAAAGAATCACGTGAATAAAAATGGTACAAAATCAAAACGAAATTAATTATATTGAATGATACATTTTCAATATCATACTTTAATCATTATATATTTTCACTAAAAATGTGCATAAAATTAGTCTTAATTAAAGTTTTAATAAATTAGTAATTTTAGTATTGTTTCTAATTTTATGTTAATCTAAATGAAGATTATCGCTCAATTCATTAGTGATTTAAGAAAAATTAAAGAATAATAAAAAATTATAAAAATATTATATATATATTTATATTGTTTATATTATTGTTGTAAGTTACAACTTGTAACGTACAACGTTTTCAAAAATACCTTTTTATACAGTGTCATACACCATTACACCATTGCTGGTCACTGTGTGTGAAGATTAATGCGCAGTTTTAATGTGCATTTACATTTTATTTGTTTTGCATTGATTTTAATTATTAACACAATATTTATTAACATATGATAAATGCATATGATGCACGTGAATGAAAAATATTGATAATTATTATGTTTATTAATAATTAAAATAAACGCAAAACAAATAATATATAAATGCACAAAACTGCGCACTAATCTCAGCACACAGTGATCAGCAAAAGTGTATGATACTGTAAATGCACTACACTTAGTTCACAATACCGGGTCACCTTTGTGAATATTAATGCGCAATTTTACGCATTTGCATTTTACGTGTTTTAAGTTAATTTTAATTATAAATAGAGCCCGCAAAAAATGCTTTTTAACTAAAAAAGTGTTAAAAACATAATTTCGACACTTTTAAAATAAACAGCATAAAAAGCATCATTTTGTCATATTTAGAAATAAATTACATAAAAATGAGAATTTTGCGTCAATAAAATTGAAATATTTGTGTATATTTTTAATTTTTATCCTCTAAAATTAAATAATCTCAAACATTTTTTTTAACACTTTTTAAGTTAAAAAGCATTTTTTGCGCGCTCTAATTATAAATAAACGCAATAATTATTAACATGTTTATCTTGATTTAAGTACATCATATGTATTTATTTTATATCCATAATTATTGTGTTAATGTATAATTAAAATGAACTTAAAACACGTAAAATGCAAATGCGTAAAACGTTCGCATTAATATAAACAACGGTATGACAGTATCGTGAACTCACTGTAAAATGTTCTGTAATATTATTTTTATTACATTTTGTATGAGTTTTGTATGAAGTTTAAAGATGAAGTTTTATATTAAATATTGCAATAATATTTGGACATAAATTTGGCAAATTACATAAATGTATTGGCAAATATCATTGAAAAATTTGACATAAATTCTCTCATGTGTTGGGCCAATGAGTGATTGAGTTTAGCATTATGCGTATACGTATACATACATATACATGGTACACATACATACATAGTGCGCGGATGTGAAACAATAATGGATGACCGCACACGTTTCTCACTTTAATCATTATGGTATTGTCATATGAAAATAATTGAATTTAAATATTCAATTTCGAAACAAATGTAAGTTACTTTTTGCTTTAAAAAAGTAATACTTTTTAATCATTGCACAGAATACGTCACAAGAATTAAATATTATTTTACAATATTTATTATTAAACTGTATATATAACTGTATACATAACTGTACGCATAACTGTATATATATTTATAAATGTAATTAATTGAATGTTGAAAAATATTGCATATTTTATTATTAAATCATTTTTCATAATATTTTATATCATTTTATATCATTTATGCATTTTTATTTTACATTTTAATTATAATATTTCGAAACGTTAAAAATATTTAATTATGTGCATATGTATTTAACGTGTTTTTTTTTTTTAATTTTTGTTATAAATTAAACAATAATTATTAACATTAAATAATTACATATGATGTAATTAAAGGAAGATAAAAATGTTAATATTTATTATGTTTATTAATAATAATTAAAATGAACTAAAAACACGTTAAATGTAAAAGTATTTGTAAAATATCAATTTTATTATGCTTCACGCGAGATTATTATACGTATTATTATTAAAGCGTCTCAAAATATGTATGTTTTTCGTTAAAAATGTGTACAATCACTGAATTAAGTGTTACTTTAAATGTAAAACATTAGCAATCGCCCGAAATATATAATATAATATATAAGTATATAAGTATATAATATATAATAATATATAAGTATATAATATATAAATATATATAATAATATATAAGTATAAATAATATATAATATATGTTAATGTTTTACATTTAAAATGCGACTTAATTCAGTGATAATACACATTTTTAACGAAAAACATACAGATTTTGAGACGCTCTAATTATTATACGTATAAGTATAGTATTATAGTAGTATTATACGCGAGATTATTACTATTGCATGTTTGATATTATAAACATATGTTAATTATCGCTCACAATTGATAAAAGTTAATAATAATTCTGATAAAAAATATGTTAAATTTAGTGAAATGCAAAAATGATAAATAAAAAATAAATTTAATTTTAATAAATATTAATTAAAAAAATAACTTATTATTATTTTCATATATAATTTCCAATGTGTTTAATGCATTTTAATTAATATTTAATTAATATTATATTTAAAATACTGTTTGATAATGGTGTCATTATATTTTTATAAAAATAGAAAGGAAATACTATTCTAATCAAAAACTAATCTTATTTATAATCAGTTAAATTTGAGTGTTCACATTAAATAATTAGCTGATGATAACCTTTATCACTATATTTACGATAGTATGTATATTGTGCAGGATCTAGTGCCACTTCGCCGAATTGTACTTCGCCGAATTGCACTTCGCCGAAATGATAAGGAAGTTGCACTTTGCCTAAAAATTAGGGTTCAAAATTAGGGGTTTCAAAGTAAAAACAACAAAAACTAAGATTTGTCTCATCTTAACCTTTTGTATGATAACACTTTACCTTCTAATAAATCCATTCACCTATACCTTTACTATATTCAAAACCTAATCAATCATTATTAATGATTATTGATGTTTATAAAATGTTTCATTTGATATTTTATTTTATTTAATATTAAAATTGATTAAATAATTATAACAATAATAATAATTATATACAATATTTATTATATTAAATAATAAATAAAAAAAAGTAAACGAAATTAAATGGCTGTGGCTAAAGAGGCCTCAGATGAGGCCCTATAGAATTGCCGCGCGGGGAAATGCGACAGTTATCAAAGCTTTAGCCAGACGAGTCACGTGACCTTTGACCTTTGACCTTTGACCGTGATCTTTTTAACGATTTTGTCACCCCCAAAATTCGTTATATGACATTTCAATTAAATAAATTTTATTTTAGTTACAAATACATAATTTTACATGAATTTTCTTAACCCTATTTTCGGCAAAGTGAAATTGGGCGAAGTGGG
>JAQIWM010000362.1:0-10301 GCA_034695285.1 Eniochthonius minutissimus | reverse complement strand
TATCATTAAATTTATAACTAAATAAATTCAGTTATGTGATAAATGTTAATACATTAATTTAAAATAGTATATAAATTATACAAACAATGGCATAGATTACTAAAACTTTGTGATATTTTAGTATATATTATTTGTTAAAATATAGAGTCAGAACTTTAAAGTCAAACACTAAATCTTATTCCGTGTTTGAGATTTAATTAACTTTACATTAGACCAATTAATTCATTGAATCAAACTACTTAAATGGTATCATCTAATCATAGAGATGAAAAATGATTAACCATAACCATGATTAGCCGAATTCGGTTATGCTATAATTGATTATTTTTGTCACTGCTCAGGTTATGGTTTGGTTATGATTAGAAAAATTTTGTAAATGCCCATCTCTATTTAACTTTTAACTTTATAATGACTTTTAACAGAGACTGATGAAAGTGGGAAATTACCTTCAGATATGAATCTTTACAATAATTCAGTCTTTTTTATAAAACTATTAACACTTTTATTTAGTTATTATGATAATTATTTGGCAATTTTTATTTATTTAGTTTTAATTCATTTTAAAACTACTTATAAATGGGCGTTGGATATTTGTACGAAATAATCAAAATTCATTGCCAATGATTTTGCAATACACTTACAATGGTTCGGCCCCACATGCCCAAGAGATAGAGACATGGCAATGGATTACAAAATTCCGTAATAATGTCTTTAATAATATCTGAAAAAATTAGCCGCTGATGGGATGTTTAAGAGTAATTAAAATTAATTTTTCTTAAATCTTACACTGTTTATTTGCTATGGAGTTATACAGAGATAGTGCAGTGTAGAGGTAGTGCATAACAGTATAGAGGTAGTGCATAAGACTCTCCATAGCAAATACACAGTGTAAGATTTAAGAAAAATAAATTTTAATTACTCTTAAACATCCCATCTGCGGCTAATTTTTTCAGATATTATTAAAGACATTATTACGGAATTTTGTAATCCATTGCCATGTCTCTATCTCTTGGGCATGTGGGGCCGAACCATTGTTAGAGAATAGCTTTATACGCGGGATAATCTTAATGTAACCCGTGGGAGTTTTCAAACATTGTATGTGATGTATGTTAGCGATTGTGCAGTGCATCTAAATTATGAAATATTTTAAATCTAATCACGTTTAATTACACTATTTTTGACGATAGATATTGCTAATTATATAAATTAGAGATTAATAACTTAAATTGTTAAATTTAACACTTAAACACTTTTACGTCCTAAAAGTAAATATTCTTGAATCATAAGCACAAAACAAATAAACTGTTACTTAATTTGACTGTTGCTAAATGAAACAGATGACGGAATTTCTCAAAATTAATTAACAATAAATTTCATGTTTCTTTATTGCATAAGTTATTATCAGAAGTAAAAGCACGAATATTATCAATTCAAACTCCGGTATAAATGTATTATTTAAAATAGCAATTAAATTAAAGATAATTAAATTTGAAAACCGTATTATTATTACATTAATTAAAAGTGTTTTAAAATTGAAATAAATGAGGTTAATTCCAACAAAAGGAAAAAGGTGAAAATAGTCAATTTTTGCATTATTAACTTATATAATACGAAAGGACGGCATAAATTTTGTCATAATTGGCGCTAACGACGTGTTTGGTGAATAACCGCGGCAGTCGGAGGTGTTCTTTAAATCCTAATTTAAATAGTGCACATTTCGCATCTAAATTTGTGTTAATCGAATACAAATATACGCGTTTTACAGGATTTTCACGGATATATGCAGAAATCAAATTAGTGATTAGCGTCACCGCCACTTCTTCGTTATCGGCATACAATGGTGCAATCATTGCCTCTCTGATACTGTTCTCTTTAATAGCTCCGAATCCAACGATACTACCATTCTTTACTGCAACCATAGTTATGCATTTTCCTCCCTTTAATATGCGACTTAATATTTGCTCTCTTTCACCGCCACTAATTTGTGAATCATAATTTACAATTTTCTTTAAATGTTTTCCCTCTTCATATGATTCAATAATTAGCGATTTATCATTTTCAATTAAAGGAGGCGCATAATCAGTTTTAATTTCGCAAATATTTACGACTTCCTCTTTCCCGTCGCACGCTGTAAATCCTTTCTTTCTGTAGATATTAATCGCGAATGGTGTCGACGCTACTCCCGCATTGCGATGTCCGATGTGTTGCATCACGCGCGCGAACAGTTTTTTCCCGATTCCCATCCCAATATATTCTTTGCGGACACTAAACATACCGATGCTTGAATTTGCGTCGTCGAAAGAAACACTGCTGCAAAAGCCTAATATTTCTAAATAGAGGATAATTTTGAAAGAGTAAATCATGATTAAAATGAACCACTCATTTGAATTACACTATTAAATTGTATAAATTAAGCCCCTATACTTATACCTATACCCTATACTTATAACTATACCCTATACTTATACCATTATTCCAAACGGCCACATAAGACCCATTGGGATCCGCTTCAAGAAAAGCGCCCACATTCTGTGCGCTTTCATAGAGATCATGCGATGCAAAAATTTCAAGCACTTCATTCATGTCATCTTTAACCATTTCTCTAATATCAAATTCAGTAAACATTTTCTTAGACTCTCCTCCATTCATTTTTACGGTTAATTTATAAAAATCACAATATGAAAATAATTTCAAATCCACAATAAATCAATATATGTTTGAAATATACAATGATACTCTGAGCTTATATATTCTAAGCTAATCAAAAAATCGGGAGGAATGCTGAAATGTTGAGATTAATTCAATTATTTTTTGATAAAATAATGTATTAATGAATATCAGTTCTATTGGAATATGACAATTTAATATCTTAATATTAGTAATCTTAATATTGAACCGATAGTTCTGCTTAAAGTACTTTCGGCGTCCAAATGTCGCGCTCATACACCCGTATTATCCCCTATCGTTTGTATGCAGTTCAATGATCTACATACTGACCTTTTACTAATCCTTTTGTTTACAACTTCCGTGCATTTACTTATCTATTATTGTACTATTTCCGAATAAAAGGGCAGTTGTATTCTAACCTCCGTACGGTCACTACACATAAATATTGTTAATTATAAATAAAGGATAATTATTTGAATATATTGTGTGTCATTCGATCGTATTATACACATGCAACTCTTGCGCTTTACATGCACAGGCATTTAAGCGTAACAATATTATATATAGTTTTCTGATTTCAACGTTTGATTGTTTAAGGATTTTGTTTTGGAATACAGCATATGGTGTTCTATATCAGATAAGTAAACTCTAACAAGAGTTGTAAGGGGCACTCTCATATTTGATGGGCCCCACTCTGTATATTAGTTTTTACTAATTTAATACTATTATATGTATCACATCCTTTTGATGTTTCTATTACATTGTAATCATTACTCAACGCATGATTTTTTATTAAAATTCAATTAATTCGTAATATTTCACAAGATTTTGATAATTACGAAATAACCATTTGTGAAACAGCATATTGTACCACAACTTATACTACCACTGAATCAATTGCTTATGAATTCTATTTGGGTCCTTTATTTTTTCAAGTATATCAAACAAAACTTTAATATTAATAAACAAATATTATTAAATCGTATTTTGAAAATAATTATTTAAAATGCTTTTTATATAACCAAAAAAGTACTTTTCTATTTTTCTCTGTTATATTTTAGTCAATGCATTTTGAAATTATTTGGAAATTTAATTTTGGTGTTTGTATATAATTCTTTTTAAAATAAAACTGTTCTTTTCTCATCATACAATAATTTAATTCTATTTTTAGATTAACTTAACCATTTTTTCATCAAATTCACTAAATTCACCTCTTAACTCTTCGTTTTCTACTCCTAAATTAAATATTTCATCTTTTACTAAGAACCTGGAACCTTAGCATAGCTATTGAATTTTTTTTGTTAATAAAGTTGAAGATAATAATTTAGGTTTAGGTTTACTTATAATTAAGTTACCAATCAATAAGGAACTCTTTTTCTTAATTATAAACGTGAATATGATACTCGTTTCTAAAATAAAAATAACCAAATATTGCTATTATCTCCATTACACAAAATGTAATAATTATCACGAGTAGTGTATTACTAAAGTTTTATTTATTAACATAACATGACCGAAACAAAATCGACTAAAAAGATTGCGTCGTTTGTCATTACTACAATATAGTAAATTTTAGGAATAATGATAATTTTAGCTAGTAATTTTACAATAAGAAAAAAACAAAACTCAAACTATGAACCCGTCACTATTGCTAAGAAGCTAGAACTATCACAATATTCTCCATTTATGAACATCTATGCCAATATTTAACTATGATAAAATTAGTTGCCCATGGGATGTTTAAGAATAATTGAAATTAATTATTCTTAAATCTTTCACTATGTATTTCCATGGAAAGTCATACGCTACACTACCTCTGTATTCTTATGTATGACTGTTCATAGTAAGATTATTGAAAAACTAAATATACTTTTTCAAATCAAAAATATTTATTAATAAAAGAAAACACATGTAATAATAATTAATATTCTTTAATAGATATAAATTGGATAAAAAAAAGTATTGCAATATTTAGGTACAGTGTTCTACTTCAGTTGAGACATGAGAAATCATAAACATGAATATGAAATCATCTAATTAATTACATTACATAAGTATAAATTTATAATATTTTATCATTAAATGCATCATGGATATATACATCAATACTTAAAATAAAATACAAAATTATTTAAAGGATTTGCAAAAAAATTAACTTTTGGCAAAATTTGATACTTAAAATGCCTCTGAATTTAAAGACACTTCAACTTTATAATTAATGTATTGTTGCAATTTTTCAGTCACATTTTTAGTAAAAGTGCATTGTTATTGAACGTTTTAATAAAAAATAATTTGTTAAAATTGAAAATTTTAAGAGTGACCATATCATGGTTAATTACACTGAAAGTAAATTAATTAAATGAATTGAATATGTTTTGTGTATAAAAAACTGAAGTGTTCCTAAACAGCAGTGGTAAATTTTGAATACCAAATTTTACCGAAAGTTAATTTTCTCGCAAATATTTAAATTTATTTTATATTTTATTTTCAATATTGATCTGTACATCTAAAATTAATTTCATAATAAAATATTATAAATTTAAATCTATTTATTAATTAATTATATTAAAATTTCAGAATGGTCTTAACTGAAGTGACACACGGTAAATACATTAATATATTAAAAAGTTAACACATCATATCAATGTCATTAATAATGTGAGTAAATAAATCTTTTATAAATATAGTACACATTTACAGACGCCGAAAAAATACCTTTAAACACTAGTAATAGGAGTTCATTATATTTTATTAATTAAAAATTAAATTTTTAACATTACAAAAAAATAATTTATAAGGGTTTTAATAAAATATTATGAACTCTTATTACTAATTTAATGCAATTATGTTCACGTCTGTACACTGTAAATTAATGAAAATATTTAATGTAAAAATTTTCAAAATGAGCAAAAGTTAAAGGTCTGGTAATAATATGTCAACATACCTGAGTTTTCCGTACATACGCCCTGTGCTTATAATAGAAAAATGCATCTTTTGAAGACCTAAATCTTGAAACTAATACAAGCCATGGGCTTATATTTGGAAAACTAAAAATTTTTATGCATTGAGAGAGTTATTTATCAAAGTACATGATATTATCTTAGATGAGAAAGGCCCGGTTGCTCAGGGGGTAATACTTTATATTACATGTGTATACACTAGACAGGTGTCACCAGTACGCATGTAATATATAGCATTTATACGATTTTTAATAACTAGTTTTCTAATTTAATTTAGCAATTAGATGTGGATAGTGAGGAAGTCATAGATGAGGTAGAGGGGGGTAGGTGGGGTATTACTCTCCTCTGACGATCCAAAATGGTCGAAAAAGCAGTAAGGGGGTGCTGTAAGCCGGAACCCCCTCTAAGGATTTAAAATTAAATTTTTTTTAATTAATTAAATCAACAAAAAATTCTTAAATATTTTTTATTATAATAATTTCTAAGTTATTATAATAAAAATTCATATCGAATATGTCAAATACATTAATATATGTTAAATATATGCATTTTTATTAGAAAAAATAATTTTCTTATTGTACCCCCCTAGAAATGTTCCACGCAGTAAGGGTACTCCTGTTTGCCTAAATTTACCCCCCCCCCCCTGAGCCATCGGATCTTTCTCATCTATGAAGGTAGTACACATAAAATCCGCAAACAGTGTATGTATGTATATATGTTAATATGATGTCAATATACATTGTGTCAACATATTGCTTTATATAATTATAATTATAAAAAAGATTAATGTTAAAAATGATACTAAAACATATGCTCATAATTAACCAGTAAAATGTATTAATTATAATATATATATTATAAATTATTATATATATATTATAAATTATAAATTATTATATATATATTATATATTATAAATTATTATATATATATTATATATTATAATAATTAAACACCTTTTACTAATTACTAATTAGGATTTGCATTTTCGAGTGTTCCCATAATTTCTGTAAAATGTGAAACCGGTGATGGTGCATCATCAGATTCCTTTCTTTTGGGATGTTTCTTTAATGCAGAATCACACTTATCACTGTCTTCAGTATAATCTCCGCATATAATACTGAGTGCGTCCTGAGCATACGTGTCAATTACTTTTTCAAAATGTTCAATAGTTTTAGATGAACATTTGGATGGATTCAGTTTTTCGTATGAATCAATTTGACATTTCTTTTCAGCATAATAATGACTGTAAATAATTGAATTAAAATTATTATGAATAAAATATTTTGTTATTTAAAAAATGTATTAAAATTTTCATTACTAAAATAATCCTGTGACGCTTAATTTAATTTTTCAACTTCAATAGCATTGTCTAAATTTTAGACTCTAAAGTTTAGACTCTAAAGTTTAGACTCTAAGCGAAATACAATCATAAAATGTCCATGAAAAGAACAATCATAAAAATAAAAAACCCTATGCCGTCATTAACTTTTTTAGTTTTGGTCGCGACTAAAAACTAAGAACTAATAAGCGATAAAAATGTATACTTTTTGCTGCTCTAACGGATTGATGTGTATGTTAATTGTGTCAGTATTTCAGTTAAATTATGCTTTTAAAAAAATAAAGCGTCGGACTTAATTTTTGTAACAAATATAATCAAATATATATATATACTAAACAAAGCAAATATTGAAGATAATTCTAATATCATAAGAAAAGAGAAATTTTGCATTTCCGTATTTTATAAAAAAAATATATTTTATATATAAAAAATTTTTGAATATATGTATAAACTATTTTGATATGACGTACCAACATACTAAAGGAATACGATACTTAACATCAGCGTATTTAATGACCGAATATCTACTAATTAACTGTTTCCAGCATTTAATTGTGTCATTTTTCGCGGCATTACCACATTCTGCAATTGACAGAAACTCCTGTGCCTTTCGACGCGATTTACACACGTTTTTATTAGTACGTGTTACAGTGAAGAGAAAAATACCAACGACCTGTTTTGCCAATCGATTGAAACACCGTGACACGTAATCCTTTGCGGCTCTTTCAATAATCACATTTTCTCTGAATTATAAAAAAAAACTATTGTAGTAAAATAGTTATTATAGAGATATTATTAATAATGTAACAGAATTTGTAATAATAATGTAATTAATTAATTAATTAATTAATGTAATTAGTAATAATGCAAAGTGTATCACAAATTTTGTTACATTATTGGTAAAAATATTGCATTTTTATTGTAATTAAAATCCGATTTTTACAGTAAAAAAAGAAACATTTTAAATAATAAACATTTCTTACAATCTTTTGTTTCACAATTAATTAAATACTAATTTTTATAAATAAATGCGAAACATTTTTATATGAAATTATCATAGTGATAAGCATTTCGCAAACAATTCTCATAAACATAATAAATGCTCATAATCGATATCATCATTTAAAAATAAGTATTATAAAAAATTGGATTTTTAATAAACAATGCAATAAAATTGGTAAATAATTTGATTGATACGCTCACCTGCAAAACTCTTTAAGATCCTTATCATTGGTCGGGTACTTCCGGTGCGGTTCACCGCCCATCCATAATTTGGTGATAATCACATCGACTTTTTTAGTATTCGCTTTGGAACACGGTCCAGTAATAGCTGAAATTGTTTCACAGTTACAATTTGCTACAACAGCAACAAATATAGTTAAAGAAACTAGAGTTTCATGCTTCATTATTAATAAAAAAAAATAGTTATTAACAATTGTTTGAAACTTTTAATCTTTTTAATATTTAAAATATTTTAATCTTTAACTTTGTGCAATTTACTTTTACTTTAGTTATTTATATAAGTATATGTAAATTTATATAACGTTTAAATAGTAATTATAAAAATATTTACAAAGAATTATCTCTTATAATAACTTTGACGTAAGATATTAAAATTTCAAATGCAATACGTGATTAGTTATCAATTATTTATTACATTATACAGTATGAATATAAAATTAATTACTAAATAAAAATAGAACATATTATAAACAAGAAATGTGAAAATGATCAATTTGAAAAGTTGTGATTTTCATTTTACTCTGCAGAATGTATGAATTTTTTTGGAACGATTTTAAAATCATACATACGTTGTATAAATACGGTAAATAATACTGTAATTAAAATATTTTAATTAATATGTATATATACAGTAAAACCTGTGTTGAGGGACACGTTGATAGGGAGGACACCTTTAAAAGGAGGACAGGGTAGTCTCAGTCCCAACGGTTACGGATTAATTATAAGCCCTCTCTATAAGGAGGACACCTGTACATGAGGGACACTTTTGACCGTTCCCTTGAGTATCCTTTGTTCACAGGTTTTACTGTATTATATAATATAATAATATATATATTAATTTTTAAAAAAGCGGAGAAAACGACTTAGAGGTTAGATAATGGCTTTTGAAGCTGGGGAGTGGGGTTCAATCCCAGGCTCAGCACACAGATTTCTTTGGAGTTTACTTTAAGAAGTTTGTGGTGCGATGGTCCTGTCAACTGTCATAACCTTAGAATCGACCGTAGCATGTGTCACCTATAGACACGTGTAAGCGTAAAAAAGAGGCAACTTAAGTACAGTAAAACCTGTGAACAAAGGACACTCAAGGGAACAGTCAAAAGTGTCCCTCATGTACAGGTGTCCTCCTTATAGAGAGGGCTTATAATTAAACCGTAACCGTTGGGACTGAGACTACCCTGTCCTCCTTTTAAAGGTGTCCTCCCTATCAACGTGTCCCTCAACACAGGTTTTACTGTAGTAACTTAAGCCTCAGACTCTGTCATCTGGAAACATGTGACAGTGGGGATAAGAAAATGTTCTTATGTTATGTATGTATTAATTTTAAAAATTTATATTATTTTTTAAGATATGCATGATTCATAAACACAAAATACCTTTTTAGCATTAAAAGTAAATGCACTGACATGAGCGATTTGAACTCTATTAAAGTTCTAGAGCTCAAATTATAGAATTACTCATACTTCTATATGAATACGCGCCATTATATGAATTAATTTTTTCAACTTCAGCTTTGACTCTTTTATGAATTATACACAATCCTAATGATTCGTTAATATCTCCCGAATGTCTTTATCTATTTGACTATTGAAATATTTCAAATGTATATAATTTGTTAAATATACAGGTAAAAAAATCGAATCTAAGTAAGTGACAGCGATTCCATTACATGGCTTTCGCAACTTAAAAATGGCATTGAATTGAATTTAATTTAATTAAGAGGATCAGGGAATCCCGCAATATATGTTAATGTTTTACATTTAAAGTAATACTTAATTCAGTCATAGTACATATTTTTAACTCTTTAATACATATTTTGAGACGCTTTAATTATCATTTTAAAATTTTTTATTAAATAATTATAAAATACTAAAAATATATAAATTATTTCGGTGCATATCATGCAATAAATATCAATGTTATTTGTTATAGTAAACATGACGGCATATATTCTCAATGTCAAGTTTAATTTTATTGAGGTAATTTATAGTAGAGGTGAGATCCGTGCGCGGATTTTTCCGCGAACGGAGAACGGAGCGGAGCGGATCCGCTTTCCGCCCGCTTCCGCACAAACAATTTTAAAGTCCGCTCCG
>JAQIWM010000361.1:0-10313 GCA_034695285.1 Eniochthonius minutissimus | reverse complement strand
ATAAAAGATACACAACTTTTAATAATTATCTCAATGTCCCTCTATATCACCATTAAGTACATCACAGAATAGATTTCTAAAGATTAATTATCCAATGGATTTCGACGACTAGTGTTGAAATCACGGAATTTGCTGAATGAGCGCTCTAAGTCCAAAGATCTTAGGGAAGTGGTCAAATAATTAATTGCCACTTTTGATAAAAGATGAGTCATGCAAAAGATTATCACCATTAAATCGCAATAAATTAGTTGAGAAATAATTATAAATAAATATCACAATTGTTTAGAGTCAATTCATGTTTCACAATTACTGTCATAATGATTTCGGGGTTTTCTGGGTTCACCCCGAATGCGCAGACTCAATTTCGGCGGGGATTTTCGGGTCTTTTCGGGCTCAGCCCGATTTTCACCATCACTAGTTATATTGTGTTTGTTATTATTGTTAACATGCTATTGAATGAAGGTTCTTATGAAAGTAATGAATGTTTTTAAAAAATGAGTGTGTATATTTAGTAAATTCTAAATTATTACTTTGCCCTTTACTTGAACTTTATTTAAACTTATGAAGATGATCATATTCAATTTCATTGATAAAAGTTAATATTTTTTGATAAAAAAAAGGATTAAAATGTACGTATGTCCCATCACACGTATGAACCAGACTTGCACAATGGGGGTACAGGCGGGGGTAGCAGTAGCGCTTTTGTAGCAAGAGGTGTTCCTGACTGTCTATGACCATAAATTATATATCGTTGGAAATGTCTTGACGGACTGAGTTTAACGATACCACACTCGATGACCTGTGACCTCAAGTTACCGACGGGTGGCCATTGGTCACTTACCGATTTTTTATCCCATCATTATGTATATCATTGGAAAGGACTCGACAAATAGAGTCTAACGGTACCAAACTCGATGACCTATGGCTTCCGGTTAACCAATTATGAATTTTTAAATTTAAGTTGAATTTTAGTAAGTTATTAAAGCTTTAACCAGACTCGCGTTCGTCGGCCTGCAACCGACGTTCCTCGTCTGGGGATCTTTTTAACGGTTGTGTCATTGTTTAAGCCTATGGCTCTGCCCACTCCCCAAATTACGGTCACGTGACGTTTTCCCCGGTTATCTAGCTAATTCCTTTAAAATATAATACAAAAATTTTGGGGGGTGTAGAGTGGGCAGAGAAGTAGGCCTAAACAAGGACAAAACCGTCAAAAAGATCCCCAGACGAGGAATGCGAGTCTGGTTAAAGCTTTGATAACTTACTATATAACCGGGGCTATGTTAGCGGAAATTTAACTCAAACTTAAAAAATGCATAATTGGTTAATCTGAAGTCATAGATCATTGAGTGTGATACCGTTAAACTCGATTTGTCGAGACCTTTCCATCGATATGTATAACGATGGGTTAAAATATCGGAAAGTGGCCAGCGGACACCCGTCGGTAACTTAAGGTCACAGGTCATCGTGCGTGATATCGTTGAACTCAGTTCGTCAAGACCTTTCCAGCGATATATAATTTATGGTCATAGACCGTCGGGAACACCTCTTGCCACAAAAGCGCTACCGCTACCAAAAATTCAATGACAAAAAGTTTCAAAAATCTAAATTAAAAAATCTAAATTAAAAAATTGATATTTTTTTAACAGTTATAGATAAAAATATGTAGCCTTTATCAATATGACCCTGATTAAGTGCCCTACAATTTGTATATTCCGAAAAAAATTTAGGGACCTTATATATATTTTTAAAAAAATTTTGAATTTTTCTATTGTAAATAATTTTTTAGTGGGCGGGGCTATATGACCAATGGTCACCTCAAACTAATTCTTTTAATTAGCTGAATCCAACGATGTATCACACATATGGATACCATTAGTAGAAGTGCCCTTGCACGAATTTGCCCCTCCGACCCTCTACACTTTTATGTAAATAGTAATTTTTTAATATGATGTAAAAAATTCATGTAATTTAAATACACGTATTTTAGTTTATTGTTTTTTATTTGTTTTATTAATTAAAAAAATTATTTACTTTATTTTTCTTTTAAATTATATTTAATTACTATTTTTAAGTTTGTATTTTATAATACATTAGTTAAAAGCAATAAATAAATATATATTAATAATATTGTTGCGATGTGAACATGGCAATGATGTTCACTTGTTCATCACTGTAATGAATGTGAGACACAATTATGTAAATGACACTATGTTTAGAAAATAATGTGACACTGTATGGCATTACATGTTAACTGCCCATAATATGGGTAAAATAGGTCTTTATATACTGTATAATGGACTATTGATAAGGCATTGGTAAGGCATTGATATATAATTAAGAATAACATATAATTATTACCGGTTTCGGACAAAATACTGACATACAAAATCCCGACACCCAAAAAACTGACAGAACATTATAATGATACAATGTACTATAATTAAGGAACATGACCATGTTCATTTTGTAACAAAATGCCTGAAAATTAAATGCAAATTAAAATATGCATCTTTATTTTAACTCTTACATTATTGTAAAATTATTTAATAATTTAATAATTATTTATTTAATAATAGAGAATGACAAAAATAAGTGTTAAATATATGATAATAATATAAATGTAATCAGTTATTATTAATTACACTGAAAACTCAATAAATTATCCCATTATCCAATTATTATACTAATGCTACATATCTGGCTTTAATTTAATATATAGGACACACAGGAGAATCTAGAAACTTTCATATATTACGCTACGAACTAAAAAGATGGAAAACGAAAAACTTTCTCGGGCAGCAGTTGGTCGCGTAGCATATATCGGTGACCTTTACGATGCTCGTTCGGATAGTTTTTGTGGAATTTCAATATTTAAAAAGACTCCACCTGCAACAACAATCCGACTTATAGATAATCCTTTTTCAGACACACAAATGGTTAATTCGAACAAATATTCAGATAAGTTTTCCAAACTTGACATTAAAGCTGAATTAAAAGCTAGTATACTGGCGGGTTTGGTCAAGCTCGAAGGAAGCGGAAGATACTTTCAAGATGAAAAGCAAAGCGCGCGAGCCGTTCGAAGTGATTTGATATACAATATTCAAACAAAAGTAGAACAAATAAATTTATTTAGTGAAGAGCTAAAAGAGTGCTTTTCATTTGATGCACTCAATCTTGATAGCGCTACTCATGTTGTTGTGGAGATTAATTGGGGCGCGAATTCAACGATTTCTATGGAATACGAAAATTCAGAAAATACTGAAAAGAAACAAGTTGAAGGTGCACTACAGGCGGAGTTAACTAAAATGTCTTCTAGTATCGTTTCACTGGATGGTGCAAAGGCTGGAGTAGATGTGGAGTGGGGTGAAGGATAAAAGAATAATAATTTTACTTTTAAAATTTTTGCTGACATGGTGCCTTCTGAAGAAGAGCTTCCGCAAACCATGGAAGAAGTGATGGCATTTATGAAAAAAATGCCGCGTCTGGTGCATAATTCAAATGATGGAAAGGGTAAAATCACTTATAGCTATAATTCGATTATCTTCGAGACACAAAAATAGCTTAGAATTAAGGAGATTCTCAGATTAAAGAGTACTTTAATATTAGTTTTATAGATCTTGTGGTTATGTATTAAATTACTGTGGTGTCAATGTGACCAGTGGGCCGTGAGAAGTCCAACCATGTCCCTCCCATCGAGCTCGGCCCACCTGTTCTCAAGCCACATCCACTTAACTCAGACACCCCGCCCACTCCGTTATAGGCCTAAACAACGACAAAACCGTTAAAAAATCCCCAGGCAGACGCGACGAGCCTGGCTAAAGCTTTGATAACTTACTTCTGGGTTAAATGGGCATGACTTGTGAACGGGTGGGCGGAACTTGATGGGAGGGGTATGATTGGACTCCTCTCGGCCCACTAGTCACATTGATACTCCACTCATGGTCCTAGGTCTAGCCCCTAGGGACTTAGGCCCAACTTTGTCCCCCTTGGCCCTAAGACCCAAGTGTGTTACCGATAAACTCAGTTCGACGAGCTGAGTTCAACGATATATAGGTTTAGGGGGTGGAGTCACGGGAAGTAGCCTCTCCCAGAAAAGGTATATATACCTATTATTACATAGTAAAGTCAGAATAGGGACCGTAATATCGGATTACAGAGGAGTCTAATTTTGAACATAGTCTTACTGTATATTGTGAGAACATTATATTAAACTCGCATGTCATTAAGTGCGACTTTCCTCCTAATTGTTAATTTATAACTTCCAAATCCCATAAAACTTAATTTATTAATTTTCTGTAATTATAATTATTTCCTAAATACAACCAATGCCTCTAAACTAGTCTAAGGGACTTCCAGTCGACACTAAATGCATCAGTAAATCCCAGCCTTATAGACCCTAATTTAAAACATTCCTTAAGTGCAACAACTCACTTAATGCTACCGTATCTAGTATCGAGAAGTTGCACTTAACGAATATGGACTGTATTTTTAAATTATGAGAAAACTATTTTGATTAAAAGGTAAACCGCTTCAATACTTAATGGTTCCATTATCTACTTTGGAAAAGTATCTAAATATTAACCAGAATGTTGACCGACTCATTAAAAAACTTGATGAACAACAGATCATTCGTTTTGTGCAAGTTTTTGATGATATTTCAATAATCAAACAGGAAATAAATGATCTCTATAATGATATGAAAAAGTACAGCTTTTGTATTCCCAACGAAGATATTAAAAAAGTGGGTCAAACAAATACTGAGTTGGATGCTGCAGAAGCAAATTTAAGATCAAAATTTTCTAAAACATTAGTCAATGTTCGCAGTGGAAAATCAGCTGCTGATAAACTCGATGCTATTCGTAGTGAATATGAGTCTGGAAATTATTCTGTAGAAAAAGTCCGATATACATGTATAATAAGCAGTTACCATAACGTTGTGGAGAAAATAAATTTTGCAAAAACAATCATAAATGAAGGAGTTTCTTATATTGGTTTTGGTGCTTCCCTTGAATTAGAACAAATGAAGAACCAAACTGGTGACATTTATATGTTGTTTTTTGGCAATAAACAAAAACAATCTAATCAACAATCATGGAGTGGTAATAGACACCTATTTTTTACACTGTTGAGATCAGCTCATAAAGAGTCCATTGATGGGCAAACATCAGAAAATAAACCATCAAAAACAGCATTTATAGCTATCGACTTAGATGTTCGTCCCGAAGTTGCTGTTAAAGAAGGAGTTGGAGAAGGAATGAGGATTTGCCACTACAAGAATGGAAAATATATCAATTTTGATGTATTTTCAGAAAATTTAACAAAAGAATCATTGTGTCTTGCAAGAAGTAGTGAAGCCATGGAATTAGTTTTATACAAGCCTACTAAAAGAGTGGCTATAGAGTTGCGATGCCCAGGCTCACTTTCAGGTAGTTATATATAAAAAATTGTATTTTTTAATTTCGACATCAATTTCGATAAATTTTTATTTTTTACAAAAAATATTTCAATACTATTGTTGGCGCTCTTTAAGTGCAAATTTTTTACTATGAGCAACAAGCTTTTTAGTCTCGACTCGATAGATCCTAACGTTAAAAACATTCCTTAGTTAAAACTGTTCTCTTAGTACAACAAATTTATGATCCCGCAGGGTTGCACTTAAAGAGTGAAACGTAATTAAGAAATTTATTTTCCACTTCAATATCAATAAGAATTAGAAACGATATTGATACTAATATGAAATTGTGTATCGACTAAAATAAAATGTTTATAATTACTTTTAGGTGACTGTGAAAATAAAGATCATACTTGGACTTGTTTTAAGTGCAACCAGAATATTGAACATGGTTTTGATGGCTTCTTTTACTGTTCATGTGGTCGGGCGCCACAAACAACATTTGAATTCAAATGCAGTAGTGAAAAACATGGCAATGATTTCCTTAAATTTTCAGAAAATATTCTAATCAAATTATTAGAAACAATTAAATCAATAAAAGAAATGAATATTCTATTTGTTGGCGAACCGAATGTCGGAAAAACAACTTGCATTAATGCAATTGTTGATTGTATGAGATGCGCGTCGTTTGAAGAAGCAGGACAATTCAATATGAAGGCTAATGATAATGTAAATGAAGGAACTACTAATAATGAAGTTACTGGATATTCGAAGACTGAAGAGCCAAAAGCTTATGTGTTTGAATGGGGAGATACTTTTGTCAGACTTATCGATACTCCAGGTATTGGGGACACTCGTGGTAAAAAACAGGACAAGAAAAACTTTAAATTAATTCTCAAGTATTTAAGTACTTTAGAAGATTTGCATGGCATATGTATTTTACTTAAATCAAACAAATCTCAACTTAAAGTCATCTACAAGATTTGCATTAAAGAGCTGTTAGCGATTTTTCATGAAAGCGCCAGCGAAAATATTGTTTTCTCTTTTACCAACACAAGGGGTACTTCTTATAGACAGGGTGAAACTTGGCCTGCTCTCAGAAAACTTATTGCAGATAAAGGAGTGAATATTGATTTATCTACGCACACTCTTTATTCAATGGATAATGATTCATTCTGCGACATCCGCAATAGAGTCAAATTTGATGAAGACACGAGCATAAAGAATTCCGAAATTTGGCTTAAATCAGTCGCTGAAACTAACCGAATTCTCAATCATATCGCGTCATTGAAACCACAAGTTATTTCTAAAGATATAATTTCTCAATATAGTGCGGGGAAAGTTATAGCGAATATAACCAAACCAATTGATGAAATCGACAAAAAACTTGACACCAGCGCCGCTGTGGCTGAGAATGTGCTTAAAAATGCTGAAAACGTCACTGAAATGGGTTCTAAAGTTATCAAAACTATTAATTCGATTATAAAAAAGTTTAAATAATTTATAATAAATATAACATTTATTGACATCAATTTACTTATTTTCCATAATAGTTTTAAAATACAGTTAAGACTCCATAAGTTGAATTGAATATTTCGCGAAAAAATTATCACTAAATCAAATATAAACATATAAACTATTCACTGAAACTATTTTATTGTCCCCTGAGACACCCCTTTAATTTTCTATACGCTATTTGAGTAAATCCCTCTGCTCTGAGAATTACGCACTATTACGTAATATATCTCTGCTTTTACTCCGTTGGATGGCATAATATTAAACTCAATCACAACGATTTATTAATTGTAATTTGTGAAAAATTTATGTCAATCAAAATATAGTAAAATATTTATTATGACAAAACCATAATTTGTATTTTTCTATTTTTATACATTTTTCTGTCAAATTAATAAATAATCATATTTTATAAAATGTTTTAATTACAGTGTAATAAAAGTATACAGAAAAACTAAATTTCCCCCCCCCCCTCAAGAAATTCTTGGGAGGGGGCAGGGGGAAATTTTCCTATGCTAGAACCTATATCTTGGCGATGTATCATACATCATGTATGGTTTGAGGTCTGATTTTGTATAAAACTTTTCAACTGATAATTCATTTACTGATTACGCTTAACATGTATAGCGTCGCATTTTTGCGGTGAAGATCTGGCATATGGCGGCTCTTGTATGAGACACACTTATAATGTCACGTGTCATTGTAATGTGCATACGTCAAAATTAAAAAAAAGTGATGAAAATAAATAAATGATTTTAATTATATTTAAATTGAAAAGTTAACATTTATTTATTTTGATCACTCTTTTCACTTTGACGTATGCATATTACAATGATACGCGACATGAAAAGTGTGTCTCATACAAGAGCCGCCATATGCCAGATCTTCACCGCATAAATGGTTATACGCTTTTGCCACTTTCCGACTAGGCGAGTCGGGTTTACTTCTTAAAAGTGAACTTCTCTATAGAGAGCTCTTATTTTAGTAATACAATTATAAGATTATATCTCATGCTGATTCATAAAACATTTATAGTGATTTATGCAAAAACAAACTTTTGAGTCAAAAGTTTTCACTGTACATATACATGTACACGTGTTATTCATTATTTTCTTATAAATAATAATTTTTATAATTATAAAATAATTTATCAATTAATTTTCAAATTAATTAATAAAATACAATCATCAATCATATGGAATTATCAAATGTTCAATCATCAGCTGATGTTAAACGCGAATCGGCAAATATTTTATCAAAAGTCATATCATTTCAATATAAATGGATAATCGATGATTTCTCAAAAATTGATCGTAAATCTATTAATAGCCCACAATTTACAACACCCGATTATGAAGATATGAAATGGTATTTGAAGTGTCATCCGAATGGTGCTAATGATGAATCAAAGGATTATATATCAGTGTTTTTATATTTTGTGTCAAATGATAGAATATCATCATGGGCCAAAATGCGGATTACAATTGAAACAATTAATAAAATAGTGAAAAATAATTCAAAAGGTTATTCATTACCGCGTAATTATGGAGCATGGGGCTATTCAAAAGGCATTAAAAAAGAACAGATAATGAATTTAGAAAATGGATTTATTCACAATGATAAACTCACTATTGTTTGTGATATTAAAGTTTTTATAATTGAAAGTGATGAACGATCATTTGAGATTATCAAAGGATGGAACGATTCACTATTTTCTAATGAAATTGGATCAATTATTAATGAAACAGAATCCGCTGATGTCATTTTATATGTAAATGGAAGTGAATTAATGGCTCATAAAACGATATTATGCGCGCGTTCAAAAGTATTTAAAGCGATGTTTATTAATAATATGAAAGAAAATAATGAAAATAAAGTGATCATCGAAGACATTGATGAGGATGTAATGAGACTCTTTTTGAAGTTTTTATATTCGGGACAAATTTTAGAGGAATCAATTGATGATTATGAATTTTGTGGTAAATTATTAGCGGCGGCAGATAAATATGAAGTTTTATGTCTGAAAAATATATGCGATATAAAATTATACTCAAAAATATCAATTGAATCAGTATGTGATGTGTTAGTTTTGGCAGAAACACACAATTTGATTAAATTAAAGAAAAAAGCAATTGACACGATCATTGAAAACAAAACTGAAGTGATGAATACCAAAGGATGGCATAATATGAAAGTAAATAACAAAGATTTGATCATTGAAATATTTGAAAAATTTATGTAAAAATAAAATTTATTATTATTATGGTTTTTATTTTAATAAAAATTTACATTTTTATATTATGTTATTATTAAAATTGAATTTATTATTATAAAAGATTTGATTAATAAAATATGTTCACATGACCTTTAGTGAGTCAAACGATTAATTGCAAAATTTATTTAAATAATAAATAATGCATTATTACATTTATTTTAAGATCGTTTAAATCTGTTGAAATACTTGTAGTAGTATTAGTATTAGTTATTGAAATTAATGAACATTCCGTATACTTAAATAACAATAGAATTAAATATTTATAAATATATATCCAACATATTTAAATGATACCATTTTCTAGTACCTAATAATTAATTAGTTAATTTAAAAATAACAAATTAACTAAAGTATCATACTTTCATTCGTGTCACTCTTAAAACACAATTTGAATTATTATTAAATTACACAAATTACACAATTATTATTAAAAATATTTGATTGTAATATATTCACACAATTTCCACCATTAAAAGACATTTTATATGCATATATATGCATTTATATCATTATAATTTAAAAATTACATATTTATATACTCTTTAATAAAAACATAAACATAAATTTAAAATAATATAATTTATTATAATTTAAATAATAATAATATTAAATAATATTTATATTATATTTTAATAAAATATTAATGACTTAATAAATAACAAATAATGTAACAAATATAAGTTATATGCAGTTTATAACAATTTATTTAATATCCTTTTTATTTATTAGAAAACTTTGCTATTGTAATATAAAAATAATTAATTATGAAAAGAAATGTTACCATATACACGGGATTTATAAGCGGATTATGTGAAAATCCTATAATGATGAAACTTCACCCAAAAGGGTATTTTTGTGACGGGGGAAAAAGGCACAGGTAATTAATTAACTTACAAATAGCAATTGACTAAAGTTAATTAATGTTCCATATAAAAAGAAAAAGTTTTTTATATCATATTGAGAAACATATTATCCAACAATACTTTAATAATGACCCTGTACTTTGGTTTTAAGATTATATTGAGATTAATTTAATTAAAATATTTTATGTAATAAAGAGGTTGTCCAGAGATTAATGTTAAGTTGGCCCAAGCACCGATTCTGACCAAACTTTGTGTGTGAACTTAGGAC
>JAQIWM010000360.1:0-10314 GCA_034695285.1 Eniochthonius minutissimus | reverse complement strand
TAATAATAATAATAATAATAATAATATTCCCTTCATGACCAGCCCCTTTCTATGAAATTTCAGTGCCAAAAAACTTTGCGTTTTAATTACTATTGATAATGCCAAAACCATGTGTTAGTTTTCGCACAATGATCCCCTTTTGTTTACGCGTATTTAAAACTAAGAGATGATCTGTGTCTGAATCCACCGCCCGCCACTGTCGGACAAAAAAGATTTTTTTTATAACTTTCACCGCCATACCCACAATGGTCGCGCAATTATTTCCATCATCAACAGTTTTTCTCAAACGACCGCATATGCAATTTTTAACATACTTTACTCATCATCATTATTATCATCATCTGTGTGTGCGTTTTTATCTCTTCTTTATGCGCAGTTTGAAATATCTCTTCCATGGCTATGGTTTCTCTCTCTTTTACTAGTAATAGAGCAGCTGCTATTGGGGGTATCGTTAATAGTAAATAAGAAATAGCGGTGTCAATCTTCCAACAGAGTCGTTAAGAGAGAAGAGTTTTTTCCCCTCCTCACTCTTAAAGTTCTTCACTTTCACTTTTTTGGTCCTTATAAATCCTATTCTACTAGTATCCAGCCCCTACTCGTTAATGATCATCTATTTAGATCCCGTCGTTGATTTTAAAGCAATTTAATGTGCAGCGATACATAATTCACAGTTTAACACTTTACACATCTTTGAATGTCTCATTTTCACATTTTCACATTTTCTTTACTCTATTTTATAGTTTCTTCAGAAGTGAAGCGCTTCATTAGGCAATGGATAATGACACTGTTGAAAAAGAATTATGTGCAAAGCTAATGCCACTGCCATGACTAAGAATTTCTTTGCAGATTCAACTTTGACCTCATCAAGTCCAAGGTTATGCAGTTTTTTAGTATCGTCGCATTATCTAAATAAATAAATTAGTTCTACACATAAACACAACTGTAACTAATGCGACTATGCAATTGCTATGCAATTGAATAGCAATTGGAGTGGTTTCGGCTCAAATTTTTGTGTCTAATTATTGCCCATTACAAGGACATGGACATGAGTCATTTAACGATTACATTAATGATCTTTTAGATCCTTTTTGGATCAATTCGTAAACACTGATGTTATTTATTCCTATTGTTGTTTACTGTTTAGTTTTGGAACATAAAATATGAATCCTCTTATCCTTACTCTACTTTGCTAGCAAATAGAGTGTATACACACATTCACGTAATTGTAATTCCCGAATCGGGAACCCCAAAGTAATACATATATCACTTTCTCCCGCAGCATCTTAAGCAAACAAATCCATGGGATCAATTAGGGATTCGCATCCCATACCAATATTTATTTCTTCTTTAACTTATTATATACACCAAAATACTTGTAATAGAAAAATGCGCATTTCGTGTGTTATTAAATCGCATGAAGCCTCTGCCTGAAGGGATTCATTGTTGTATCATCACATGCACTCTCAAAAACTAAATTCAGCAGCATATTGAATACGCCACAATTGCTATGACTTTAGTCAAATCTCATTAAGAGAAAAGCAAATATTTCATGCTAAAAATGCACAGTAATTAAGGACCACTGTGACATTATCTGTAAAATCTTTAATTTGATGCTCAATGAGAGAAGAGATATGACTCAATTTGAAATATTCTCCGCATGAGAGCACAATCAATGCGATGCAAACATTATTTATACGGATGCTTAAAACCTGTTCAATGTTTAAAACTTTTTAATACCGATGGTAATAATATAAAAGTTCACAGGAAAAGCCCAATACTATGCCTGCTCTCAATTCCGTTTTTTTTCTGAATTAACCGTATCTACGCTTAAAAAAGTGTTCAGTAAAACAGTGTTTCGCAAAACATTGTTCTCAATTCTCAATTGAACTCTCTCACTATGTGTGTGTATAGTTTGTGTGTGGATATCGATTTTCTCAGCTGTTCCCTTATGCTACTGCAGTTGTGCTGTTTGAGCATTTTTCCACGATCTTCGGGTGTACTTCTTGAGCATCCAACTGCATTACTTCATACACTAGTAGTACTGTAGTATTATAAAATGTATTGGTGTATACCATAAGTTGTATATATCACTCTTTTTCCTATTTTGATATGAACACTCAAAACATTCACATACTCCAATACTCTGCTCTTTGGCTTTTTACAATTTTGAGAATCAATAATAATAGAAAAATGCTCACTCTTAACATGATACATACCAAAATAGTATAGAGAACAGTCAATATTACATAGACATAGACATTTTAAAATTTTCTACTCATGATAAAGATGAACCAAAAACGTGTTATGTTGAGTTTAGTTTAAAAAGGGGGAAGCATCACAAAGATCTAACTGAAGCACATAGTGAATCGCTTCAGAGCATCGCTTTAACTTTTAAGTTTTCTCAACAGTATTAAAATGCAATGGAATAGTTACATCATGTGCATGAGAGATATTCTCATTGGAGTTGAGACTTAAATAAAATGCATTTCTATTTCTAAAGAAGTTTTGTGTTTGAATTGAATCGAACGCCATCGTCACGCATACATGCTCTGGAATAATATTTTTGCAGCTTCAATATCACTATGTCTATATGTTATATACTATGTTATATGCTTTTTCTTAACCTAAGATTGCATTTCCGTTTTGGTGAACATCTTCGTAAGTTAAGAATAGAATTATAATAATACCTCCGTGTGCAATATGTTCACAGAGTATATGTAGAGAAGTATATGTACAAAAGTAGCGAATGAAAGAATTGAATATTTATATTAAAGTGTTCGGGAAGTATGATGCCTCAGGGAGTGGTCATATAAGAAAATTAGTCAAACACTTTTACTTTAATTTAAAGGGAGGGGAAGTAATTAGAATAGAGATTACTATAAAATTACTGTACATTTACATATGTGGAGGAAGTTGTGATTTCACTTGAGAGGGGTCATTCCCCACGCAAACCCCTTATTTCGGTGAATACTATTCATGTGTGTGTGTGTGTGTGTATTACTATTTCTGAGAAAATGAGAATTATATATCGATAATGCTATAATATTAATAATGCAAAGGATTTAGGTGCTGATCCCCACAAAATTTCACGTTAAATTCACATATAAAATTTTTCGTATTCACCCATAATAAATTTATATGCCCTCTCTATAGTTTTATAACACGTATAATAATAATAATAATAATATTAGTGCCTTAAAACGGACGCTTTTATGTATAAAAATTTCTCTCTTTATAAATAATAAACGAATTTTATATTTTTATCATTATTTAATAATACGGGTTTTAGGTTTTTATTGCTGTATTCAGTATTCACTTTCCCACCAATATAGTAATACTGTAGTAATAGTGATACTGTACATTACATAGTGATTTCATTTTTTTTATGAAGTGCAGTATCAGTGTGTTATTTATTTTTATTGTTTTTCTGTTCCCTTTTCACATATCACAGTGGAAAATCTCTCTCTTTTATATGGTTTCAATTGAGTAACTTTAATTTCTATAATACTATACTATGGCGCAAAAGGGCATAACCATCCGGAGTTAGGAACCAAAAGGGAGAGATATATTTTTGAATGAATACTAAAAGTCAATAGCATTTTATTGCATTTTATGCATCACAACACCCAATGAGTGAAATGCTGAATCAATGAAATGCCATTTCAGAGGAAAACACACTTTTGACTTTCTTCACTTAACACACAGTTTAAAGTAAAGATTTTGGGTGTAGTTTTAAGCAATTCGTATGTCACTCTCTTTCACTCTTAAAGTATTTCATTCTTTCCCCAATCCCTTTAAAACTTTTAAAGTGTCTCTGTCTCATTCTCTCTTTTCACTCATACTAAACTACAATTACTATTCAGTGTTCAGCAAAGTGCGGGTTGACTGGTAATTGACCCCCTCTGAGTGTGAACGCCCCCTGCGTGTGTAATTTAGAACCCCCTGGATATAAATTTTAATTTCATAATCATCGTTCTGTTACAAGTAGTTGTAGTAGTTTAGGATTATAATTATATGGTTTTATTATTCCCCGAAAAGACAATTTTCTGGTATAATCCCTCTCATGAGATAACTATAACCATAGCTATAACTATAAGCTTCAAGTCTTGCCGAACACTGATGCAATAGTGCGAATGATATATCCGCATTTTATTTATTATTTTGGCAAAAATTTCCATCCATTGCCATACCAATCTATCATTGGCACATCTCTAACGTGAAACATTTTCTCACTCATTCTTTTATAGCAATTGTTTTCGTGTCACTTCAGCTTTATATTGTGCGGAGCGTAAAATAATGATGAGTGACATGTGTGCAGAGGTAAGCCCCAAAAAAGAATCGAAGGAACACATACATAAAGTAAAAGTAAAGTAAAAATAAAAGTAAAAATAAAAATAACATATAAAAAACTAAAAGCAAACGCCAAAAGTTTGGAAATTCCAATGCACGAAAATATTACATTTTTATGTTACTATCAATATACTAACACTAGTATACACTGGTGCTAAGAGACCATATTTTCCCCCTTATCTCTTAAAAGGGGGCAAAAAACTCTACCAAAAGAATATGTTATACTGAACAATGTATAGCAATATATTTGTGTAAAGGTGAGAAAAAAGCGGAATGTCGCGTTATATTATGTACAGTAAAATGAAGGAAACATATTACTAGTTATATAAGAGGGCAATATGCTGAGGCAAATTCGAACATATGTACACTTATAATGCGCGGCAGTGGCATATTATTATTATGCCCCTTCAATCTCCTGTGAAACCACTTTATTCTAAGTCATGGGCCAAAGCCCATAACCCATAACTAATATATTTCGAAAAACTATTTCCATGACTTGAGTCAGAAAAAAGAGAACGACAGTCAATCAAAAATGCATTAAGTGAAATCTAATGGTATATAGTTATATTACACCCGTAAATGGTATATGATATTGCACAGTACAAATTGTATTGTTATAACCGGAATAAACAAAGTCAAAATCAAAATGAATTTTTTGATACGTATTTGTATACAATGCACTTGTAATAGTACTGGCGTTAGAACAGTGACAACCGAAAATAAAACTTGACAAAAAATGATTGAATAGCATTGTTGCAGTAATACATTTACATAGATAATAAAGAAAGACGAACTAAAAACAACATGAATAAGCTGATTACACATTACACGCTTTGCTTAAGTTTTAAGTACCATCAGAACCTTAACTCTCGTAATATGACAGATTTTTTTGTGTGTATCCCTCATCATGTAAGTTTTTCAGCGAATTAGTGTTGTACATAATCTAAACAAAAATTGGAAGGGGGATAAAAGGGGGGTTTTGTTTGCGTAAGTGCTCATCCTGATTTGAAAATGATTGCATTGTATAGTATTAGTATCTTAAGAGTGGGGGATAGTGAATCAGAGGGGGTCATTGTATGAGTTATCTGTGTATGTCCTCCAGTATGTTACTTGTACTTAATAATGCCGTAAAACGAGCCCATTGCATTATATGATTGTTGCTCAAAGTGCACTCCACAACTTTGTGATATTGTGTTGAGAGTTATGGCAGTGGCTCATTACATTAATTGAATTCTTGTGCTTGAATCATGCTGTAAAATAGGAAATAGGAAATAACATACAGATGAGAGTACTACAGTATTGTAGTAATGGGCACAAGTTTTAGGTACGAAATAAATTATGATATTGAGATGCTGTGAGAGGTTAATTAACTGGAAGTAGCCTTTGTCCTGACTCTTATGTTCAAGAGTTTCAACCAATGACAGAGATATCAGGATATATACGTATATTACTATTATCATCGTATTTTATTATTTATACTGATGACATGTGTTTTTACAATGAAATAAAGAACCTTCTGTATGATTCTATACTGTATAAATACCGGACATTTATTTGCGTCCACAAAAAACTCATGCGATAGTAAAAAAGAGTAATATATTACATTAATATCTCTGAAGGGAAATTTCGATAAAAAAAACACTAGAAAAGTACACAGTGAGAGATGATTTGTTTCATCGGTGCACATTATAAAGACTGTGAGCATATCATTAAAAAAAATTAGCATATCACATTAGGAAAGGAAAATTATCTCAAAATTTATACAAATGTATTACAAACATACACGGGAAATAGTCATATCGCATGTCGATAAAGAGAAAGATGTGCACAAAATACATAATACGCTCAAAAAAAATACATTTTTTGGGGGGTTAACTTTCAGTACTCTATCATCAGTGTGCATAGCGCTTTGCATTTGTGACGCTATCGCAACGTTCTTTTCGGCGTTTATCACTTCGGTCGTTGTCCTTCACTCTGAAATCATAGTGAAGAAGAGATAAGAGTCTCAAAAAGAAAAAAACTAAAATATCAACTAGTATTTTTGGATACTATATCCTGAATTAATTATAAAAAGATTTTGCCTGTTGATAGTTAAGAAAGAAATTAGACACTGATGGTCTCATATCAATTGGTTTTTTTTCACAGTTTTTGTCGCAGTGATTCATGATGATAACACTTCTATATACGTATATAATAACGTTGAGGTTGAGAAAACATATCATAGAAGATGATCATGGCCCATCAGAACATCCACAAAATGTAGGAATGTATAGTTTATGATGAGAATCACGTATATTATTATTATCATTGCACTTCACGTAACCGAAAGGTTAGTACCTCAGTTGATCCAATGGCATATATGTTTGTGCAGTATGATTCCCCATCCTCGACCATTATATATCTGCCCATTTGTGAACATCATCATTATAATAGCTTTGGGTGCTTTATATTGCATGTCTTATTTCCTCTTTAATGTCCTCATCCCGCTGATGGCCCTCTTCTTCATCGCCCCATCATTCAATCGAACATCTGTTGTTCTCTCATATCAATCTTACATGAATAGTTTTCACATTGGTTGGTGGTGGCTCCAGTTAATCCTCACCATTCACTTTGTATTGACCCTTAATTCCTGCTTTTGTCGACATCCCTGACATTGGGCACTAATTTATTGAGGAACGCGGTACTAGTAAATGCTGAGCTGATCTGATGCTGAGGATCAGAGCTATTAACAGTAAGGAGTGCGTGCCATGTCTGTGTATGTATGTGTACACTCTTTATGGCTGTAAACTAAACACAGATACAGGATTGAGTTGGTTGGGGTCAATTCAATTTGCGATCACTAGAGCCAAAGAGAATTTGTTAGCGGACCCTTTATCTTATTTGTCGGACATTACTGATAAAAACCTTTACCACACTTTTGGTATAGTGCTGCTCTGTGTATAGGGAACCGATTCAAGCGTTCGGCATCTCTCTTTTTTCTTCGCCCCCTTTTGTATCACCCCCATTCAAATTGAAGTAACACGAAAGTCATGTTTTTCTGTAAACACCATCATTGGTATTTAGGATCGGGTTGTATTTGAAAGTGACTTTCAATCAGATTATCTCTTAACACAACGGGGAGTTCATTTTATATGTATTTACGTGACCTTTTTTGAACTTTACCATAATATAAAAATTGGAAGCATATGCAAAGACCCCTGTCATTTTGGCATCACATCACCCGTATAATAGTAGTGCCAAAAAAATGTTCACTTTACTTAAAGCTATAGAATTGAACTGATTCATTATGATGGGAGTCGTTTGAAAAACCCACACTCTTTTTTCATTTCTCAATCCTTTTTTTGCAATAATAATGCCCTCAATTTTCTGTATTATTATATTATCATCAAAATATTTGGCATTACACAGAATCAGAATGAAAAAGCGGAATAAAGCGGTAAAATGCACCAAAAACTTTCGTACATAATACATAATGTGCATGAGCATTGTACATAATGTGTATGAGCGTAGTACATAATGTTCAGGAGCAATCTGCAGCTTACGAATATACTTAAAGGAACAATACACAACTCCTGAGTTATAATACTACAGCGTCAGTTGTAATATAAATCATCAAAATATATCAAAAGAACTCCGAAAGTATGTACACATTCACGAACATATAATGCAGTAATTCGGTGGCTCAATATATATTACTTATTGTGCAGTATGATTTGGTCGTAGTAATAGTATAGTAATAATAATAATCTTTTGGTAGTTATACCCAACCCAAAAGACGCTGCAAACTCAGTATATAGTATTACTGCATATACAACAATGCTGTTCCTAAATCTCCGCTAAATGTTTCACGCGCCATTAACTTTACAAGAGAGAGAATAACGCGAGAGAATGCTAAAATATAAGTCACAAAACTTCGAACATGACGATGGCTGAAGCTGAAGATGACGATGGTTAAGGCTCTGAAGATGATGGAAGAGAAGAAAAGTGTTTTCACTGTTCTTAGTCCTCTCTCTTTTTCCCTTTAAGCAATAGTGATACCGTCACAAGTCATGCCGTCATTCACTTTTAGGGTGCAGTATTTCTCATTTTATCATAGCTCCTTCCGTCGTTTCCGTCTTTTTTCTTTATTTCAGTTGAAAACAGTTATAAAATGTGCCTCTTCAACAATGTTCAACAGAAGTAAAACAATAAAGCGCGAGAATGAGAACGGCAGTGAAAGAATTTTTCTTTTTCTTCATCTTTTACTTGAGTTTACTAGAGTTTTACAGCATCCCTTTTCCCCTCTGTTTCTTTTTCAGTTCCCTCTACCATAAGGTCATATCATAAACTAATGTAAAAGTATTGCTTTAAAAGTGAGTCTCTCTTTTACTACTGATGCAGGGTGATGAGTTAGATCCATGACCACCCTGACACTATCCCTGCCCATTACTTTAGTGCCCTTTTGGTAGTTTAGTGCCTCCTTTGTTTATATTGCTCGAGCCATGTTTATGGCATGTTGATGTGTCCATCGTGATCTCTTCATCTTTTAGGGTGTTTGGGGAGTGTAAAGTTCAAGAAGTTTTAAGTGAAAACTTTAGTGTTGGTGTTAAAAGTTAACATTAGACCATTTCTCGTAATCAATTCTCGTTTTGGCATCTCTTCAGCCGATCACATACACACAGCAATAGATACATACCAATTGCTCGTTTCTGTTTTCACTCAAAAAGGGGGAAAGGAATGAAAAGTTAAAAGTATACTACACACTATCATCACAGTGTAAATTGTAAAAACATTGTAGTACCAGATACTAACTTTCAATGTTGTTCGGGGTTTAGTATCAACAAAACAATAAATGCGAATTTACATTAAAGCGATACAAACATCATACAGACAGAGACACCACAATCTTCTTATGTCCCCATATAAAGGATATAAAATTCAAAAGACGTATACATATATACATAGTGTCTGTATGTGTTGAAAAAGAGAGGGAAAAGTATGGGAATAGTAAAATAGAGAAAAGGAAAGAGACACACATAGAAAAAAATGTTAAAAGCAATAGAATCGGAATCACGAGTGACACACACTATTGTGACATGTTATGCCTGAAAATGCACACAATTGTAAGAAACAAGTGCTGTCTTTGCACTGATTTAATATATATAAAGTTTTGTTTTTGTATATATATAAACTTTTGCTTTTTTATTATTCTGCACAAATAAATTTATTTGAAATTGACAGTGAATTGAAACTGTTCAAATAATAGTTATATATTATTAAAGTTAATTGTTCAGAAATTTGTGTCAAAACATTAAGTTCATTCACCTGAAAGTTATCAAAAGTAATAAATTTAGCGCTTATGATCAAAAGAAAGTATTATCAGAGAAAAGTTATTAATAATATTATATAAAAAAATTAATGTAAACATGTATAGAAATTGTTTTATTGACATTAATTAATATATAAATTCACAACATTAAAAGTACAGACGGATCAATATTATCGATAATTCTCTATAAAAGGATATAATATCAGTGGGAAATGATCAGAGTTTTAGCCGCAAATGAATAGGTTCTGAATAAATGCGATATGATATCACAAAACCGATCGTATATCCAATGAATAATAATAGGGAGGGGGGGTTAATATTACCCCACATGTGGGGTAATATTAATGTAAAAACCAAACACTTCCTCACCCTTTATACACTCCGGAATTTGCACCCTGTCACAGGGGTTTGTGTGACTTTAGAAATTCCTTACGATGTCAATAAAAAAGGAATGAAAAAGAACAACTTTTTTCTAATGAATGATGACGTCAAAAAGTGTCGCAATGTGCATAGAGGACTTTAAAATGTTTCTCAAAGTATATAATTAACTCGTATCAAAAGGTGACAAACGTATTAAATGTAATACGGGAATAGAGTTTTAAATGTGAACCTAAAGGTTCATCACATTAAGTCGCACATTAAAAAGTTATAAAAAT
>JAQIWM010000359.1:0-10346 GCA_034695285.1 Eniochthonius minutissimus | reverse complement strand
GAAGGGTAAACAGTTTTTAACAAAATGTATTAATAATTTAAAGTGTTTTTTAATGCCATATCCGGGTGATGCCGTAAATGATAAAGACTATTGTGGAAAACTTGATGCATTAGATACTAGTTATAGGGTAAACATTAATGAATTTATGGCACAAATTTTAAAACTCAATGAAATAAAGTCAAAAACAATTAATGGTCAATTATTTACCGGTAATAGTTTATTATTGTATTTAGAAAAATATTTCAGTATTGTAAATAATAATCCGATACCTGACGCATGTGACATTCTTAAAAAATTAAAAAAACAAAATAACAAAGCTGACACGAACGTTGATGTTTATCAAATGGCAATTGATATTTATAACAATACAATGAAACATAAAATTGAATCGGGAAATATGTTAAATAAAAAAGAGTTTAAAAATCTGCATAAATTTGCAATAATGAAAGCTTTAAGTGTATTCAATTCGCAATTATGTAATGGGAATAAAACAGAAAAACAAACATTTCAATTAAATGATGAAATTGAAATATTGAAAAACGAATATAAAAAGAAAAACAATACATTACAAGAACTAAATATTGATATTTCTCTCAATAATTGTATAGAAAAATATACTGATGCAATGAATAATATTACAGACAATATTTATTCACATCATGAAATTGAAAGCATTTCTCAATCGCAGATAAATAAAATTAAAAATGAAATAAAATCATCATTTAAAGATAATTCTGAATTTAATGATTTGTTACTTAAGAAATTTCTTGATAAAACGAAAATAATTGCAGACAAATTTATTAATGAAAATGATGCACGATATGCCGAAAATGAATCATTATATAATTCAGAAATGGAAACGATAGTTAATAAATATATACAAAATATGGAAAAAATGTTTAAGCAAAATTACTATTATTCTACTAATGAATTGATTGAAATACATTCAAAGTATTCAAAAGATGCAATAACGTACGATAAAAGTATAAACAAAATGGGTTTTGATTATGGAAAAAATTGTGAAAGTTATTTAAATGCACGCATTACACAAGCATATGACAATTTTAAAGCTATAAATAAACAAAGTAAATCTGATTTTATAGGTGAAGCGTTAAAATTAAAATCCGATATTATTAAAAATTTAAACAAAGAAATTGATAATGCAATTGATAATGAAGGAATTACTTCATTTGAGCAGCTTCAATCATTCTATAATAATGCAAAAGATAAGGCAAAAAATGATTTTAAAACAAAATGCAAATTAAATGAACATGATTATGTGGATCATCGCGATAAATTAACTGAAGAATTATTTGAAGAATTTAATAATGGTCTTAAAATATTAAAAAAAAAAACCAAAGTTAACACGAACGTTGATGTTTATCAAATGGCAATTGATAATTATAACAATACAATGAAACATAAAATGGAATCGGGAAATATGCTAAATAAAAATGAGTTTGAGAATTTGCATCAATTTGCAGTAATAAATGCTTTTAGTGTATTTAATTCGCAACCATATAATGGAAGTGAAACAGAAAAACAAAAATCTCAATTAAATGAGAAAATTGAAATTTTGAAATATGAATATGAACAAAACTACAGTGTGTTAAAAGAGCAAAATATTGATGAAGCGTTAAAATTAAAATCTGATATTATTAAACATGGAAGCAAAGAAATTCTTAATGCAATTGATAATGAAGAAATTAGTTCAGCTGAACTTCAATCATTCTATGATAATGCAAAAATAAAAGTAAAAAATGATTTTAAATCAAAATCCAAATTAAATGCACTTAATTATATGGATCATAACGTTAAAGTAACTGTAAAATCAGATGATGAATTTGATAATGGATCTACATTATTAAAGCAAAAAATAAAAGATATTGATAACACAATAATAATTGATAATGAAAAAGCCAAAGCTTTATATAATTATAAAATTATAAATAAAATGCAGGAATTGTCAATAGAATTGTATCAATCTAAATTAATTAAATTAAAGAAGAAATTTGTTTCGATAGCACAAATAAAGAATTATCATAAAATTTCTTTTAAATTATCAATCGATGCATTTTTATACGTGACATGTATTGAAAACATCTCTAGCAATGATTTTAAATATAATTTGGAACAACAGTTAAATAATAAATTGAAGACTTTTATTGAATCAGATAAAATTGAAACTGAAACTTCAATTAAATTATATAAAAAATTTTTTAATTCAGCAAAAAAATTGTATAAAGATCAATGGGATAAAATTATTGAATCAAATGATAATAGAGACCCTGATCGAATTAACATTAAAATAAAAAAGGATGCTATCGACAATTATATAGAATCTACAATTCATATAATAAAAGATGATGAAAATAAATATAAACAGAAATTAATTATAGAAATTGATAATGAATATGTCAAAATAAAAGAAAAATTAGAATTGAGAAAACGTGAACAAAAACGTAATGAAATTCTAATAAATGGACCTGATGTTGGTATTAGCATTGAATATGATGAAATTTCAATTGTTGTTTATAATAATGATAATATAGTTTTCGAAAAATGCATACCATTGTTTATTGCATTTAATAACAATGAAAATATAACAATTGGAAATGATGCAAGACAATTATCACAATCAAAAAGTACAGTAATTTGTGATATTTTTCAATATATTAAATATATGGATCACGATTTTGAAAAATATTCAAAGCAAAATATCTCAATATCATTTGGAAATGAAAATTACCAATTTACAGGTGAAGAAATACTTTCAATATTTTTATTAAAGTTAAAGAAACAAATTGAAAAGAAAATTAACATGAAACTAGTTAATGTTACAATTTCAATTCCTTCAATGCTCAATCCATTTGAACGTCAGAGTGTTAAATTTTCTGCAGAAATTGCGGGGTTTAAAGTATTGAGATTATTAAATAATACGACAGCAGAAGTATTGAATTATTTTTTTGAAAAAAATAAGAAGTTAAAACAAAAAAACGAATCGAAATTAATACTAATTTTAAATATTGAAGATATAAGAATTTTAGTATCAATTTGTTCAATTTACAATCATGAACTAAAAGTAGATGGATATTTTTATAGCGATAGTTTACTTCAAAATACTGGTCAAAGTTATTTTCCTATCTCTATGTCTTGGATTTTTGGTAATTCTCAAAATACTACCGAAAATTTATCAAAAATGGCCAATGATGTAGTGAAACATGCGTTAAAAAGTACAAAAAAATCAAAATCACATATTGATGAAATAATTCTATTAAAAGATGCAAAACAATTGGATGAAAAGCAGCTTAATATAATATTTTATGGTTTTAATTGTCAAATAAATAAACAATGCAATAAATCATTATATAGTGTGGCACAATATCGTGCGCTAAAACATAAAATAAAAATTAATGATATTAGTACTTGTGAAATTTCAATTAAATGTGATAAAATTTACAAAATATATTCAAACACAGAATTGCCTCATAATAAATATTTTAGTATAAAATCATATTTATCTTCAAATGGGCAAATAAATATTAATTTTAATCATGATGATCGTTGTAATACTAGTAAAAAATTATTTGCAACAATAGAAATTGACTCTTTAACATCTATGAACTTAAAAAATTTGGAAAAAATTCATTTATATGTTAAAATTGACGAAAATGGTATAACTCATTATACTGTACAGGCAAATGAAAAATGGAAAAATATGATAAATTTAACATTCAAAACCATTCCAAAACTATTTACGCGTGACGATGAAATCGAAATTCGTGACAAAATTATGAAAGTAATTAATATTGAAAAAATCAATAAACAAAAAATTGAAATTTTAAAATATGCTGAGTCTGTTACTAATGAGATAATAGCAAATGATCTAATCCCAATTCTTAAAAAGAATATAATAATTAAACAAATCAATAACATTGTTCGTGTAATTGAAGATCGTAATAACAATGATTTTGATCAATTAAAAGAATTATTAACTCGCTATCATAATGAAATCAAATAAAATATTTAGCCGATTCATATTAAAAAATAATTTTTTAATAAGCGTTCATTTTCAATTAATTTTGTCAACGCAAATATAGTGTTAATAAAATAAAAGATTTTTAAAATCACGGTATAAAATATAAATGCACTATTTTAATATTGATTAATTTTTTTAGACTACTTCCAATGCACCCTCAATTAGTATTGTATCAAATTTATTATTTAAAATTTAACACCAAGAAAATGTTATGTATTAATTGTGTTTTTAATAAGCACTGTTTATTAATAAATCTGTTAAAAATAATGTGCATAATTGTTAATGCCATTATTTAATCCTAAAATATTAATTATTAAATATTTCGAACTACGAATATCAACAATTCAAATTACATATATACATTTAAGATATATTTAACGTTAATATGAATATTAAATCAAAACACATTTAACTTAATTTAATTTTTAATAATTAAATATGATAAATTTATAAAATGTATCAAAAATAAAATAAAATTTTTGATATTTTACTGTTTCAGCGCCTTTGCAATTTTGTGGTTTTAAGGTCTAAAACTTGCGTTTTTGTTAATTAATATATGATTTACTAATGTTGTTTACAAGTGAAAAATTCAACTTAATATATCTTTAATAAAATTCATCAATTATTTGTGATAAATTATTACGCTGGCACAAATTAAGTTAGTTGTAAAAAATAATTACAAATTTTAGTTAGCATAATATTGTCATTAGTTACTAATGATGCGTTTAATTTTAATCAATTTAATTTTTTTTATTAATAATTGGATTAAATTAATTGATAAATATTTGTTTAGTTCTGCAACAAAACATTTTAACAATTTACAATAAATGTTAAAAATAAACTTTCTTTTAAAATATTTTTAAACTCAATCTAATTTCATTATTAATTAATTATTTATATTCATTTGAGCTGTGTATATTTTGTAATTCAACTTGTTATAAATTCCTTGCATTTGCTAAATAACAATTTCTATTATTATCAAAAGATTTATTAAAAAATAACTTTTTAATTTTTAACATTAATACTTAATAAAACATATCAGCTATTCATTATCATTTCAGTGTTACTGTAGATTATTTTATTATTATATCATTGCATTTTTGCATTTATTCAAAAGTCATGCTTTAAATTAATTACAAAAAATGCGCGAATTCTTTTTATAACACATTTTAATATATTCTAAAGTAAAATACTCATAAATCCGTTGATGATATTTACATATTAATTAATATTTAATATTTATTACATTTGATATATATTTCAAAATTTAATTTTTTAATTCACTAAAAGTTATTAATAATTAGATTTATTAAATAAAATTCTATTTTCTATTTATCTATATTTTTATCATTTTATTATCATTACAATACATTTTTCTATTATTTAATTAACTTAATTATCATGTTATTTTATCTTTGAATATTACAACCTTAAGTTTTATGTTATAAAATTTATTGTAATACTAATTGTATAGCACTTTTTTGTTTGAATATGTCTGCGTAACTTTTCTTTAAATCCTATCATATTTTTAATTTAATATTAAGAATATCAATAAAAAATATTAATTTTATAACTATAAGTTACAAATATCTATAATTATATTGTAAGCTCATAATTTAAGTTAATATTGAATTAACTACATATGATCACTGGTAGAAAAAATAGAATTGAAAAATAATTAAAATATAGTGTTAGAATATACGTGAAGATATTAAAGGAATATAAATAGTAAAATAAAACTGTAAAATTATCTATTGCATTCCTGTGTGTTGCAATGATTACGGTTTGATTTGATTTATTAACATTTTAATCATATTTATTAATTGTAAGATATATATTAATTTGTTTATTATCAATCATAGAATAACGTAAAATTATCCTATTTTTTAATTTTTAAGCTCTGAAGAAATCAGAAGATTAAGATCAAAAATTAGTTCAGATATTATTTTAGATATGAAAAAAGAAAATTGTTTAAAAATAAATACAAACATACTTTAAAAGAACCTAATCGATAACACCGATTATAGTTATAAAGCAATATTAACGTCAATTATAAAATTAACAATTCTAAACAAAATTCAAAAAAGAATTAATACATGAATCACAAAATGTTTGGAAAACATCATTTTAGTGCCAATATTAAGTCACCGAATATAAAATATACTCGAGTAAAATTATAAAAATAATTTAATATATATATATATAGATTAAATTATTTGAAAGAGAGAGAGAGAGAGAGAGAGAGAGAGAGAGAGAGAGGGAGAGAGAAGTATATATATAACTTGTGTCTATAACAAAAATTATTTTAAATTATTAAAATTATTAGAAAAAATAATAGCTACCGATTAATTAATAGAATTTTAAATAAATACAAAAATTAAAAAAAATTGAATATCTTATAAATTTATTAAATTTATATTTAATTATTTATATAAAACAAAAAATTATAGATTTTTGAAAAAAGAATCAAAAATTAATGAAGAAACAATTCAAATAATTAAAATTATGAAAGAATCAGAAAATAATAAAAAAAATTGAACAATTTAAATTCATGAATAATGAAGTTAAAAAAATTTTTGAACAAAATTGGAGATAAACCCATTGTTGTAATATCAATTGTTGGACCATCGACACATGAAGATTTATTAATTATCAATTTCATTTTGCGATTTTTGTATAATTATTCAGACACATTTTGAATTCAAAACTCAATAAATTTATGGCACAAATTTTAAGACCCAATGAAGTAAAAGCAAAAGAAATTAATGATAAATCAATCATCGGTGATGATTTATTATTATACTTTGAGAAATATATCAATTTTGTAAATACTAAACAAATATGCGAACCATTAAATGTTGTAAAAGCAGTGAAAGATATATTTAATATAAATCGAACCGATTCAGTAAAATTACGAAACATTTTACTTTTAATCATTTAAAAGATATTAACATAAGTCATAAATCTCTTTCTAAACTAAAAAAAATTGAGCATAAAATGTGAATATAATGGAGGTTGATTTAAAGAAGTTAAAGCATAAATTAATACATGATTAAATTTAAATATTAAAAAATTAATGCATTGTTATATATTTATTTTATAATGTACGTAATTTGTTGGAAATCAATTGGAATTACATAAAATATTAATAATTTAAGTACAAAGTGAGCTTTTTACAAGTAAGTTATTTTTAGAAAATGGCATTTTTATTGTAATCATTGTTTTAGAAAAAAGGCATTTTTTGAATGATCATAAATACATTAAAAATATGAGAGCATTACAATAGATATCTAAGGATTTTTTGTAAAATGTTTATCACTTGAAAATGTCAGTCCCTTTACTTTATCTTTCATCTCAAGTTACGATATACAGATTGTGTCTTAAGCTCTCTCAGAGATATTATTAAAAACTGGCTTAGATGTATTACTGAAATGTGTAACAAAATTTTAAGAAATGCTTATCATTTAAAAATGTTAATTCTATGTCATACTATTTGTTATCAATAAGATGTAAATCACATTTATTAATATTTTATTGTTAATTTTATATCAGCGAATATCATTCTGTATTTAATGAGATATGAATTAAATGTATTTCCATTTAATTTTATATCAGTAAATTATTTACTGTAAATATTCTATTTATGCCAAAAATATGTACTGTACAAAAGATTATCGCCTTTTTATTGTCAGAACACATGACAAGAGAGAGTCATATGCATAAATGCCTAAAATTTTTATGAAATTAGCATCATACATACATTTTTATAAAATTATTTTGTATTTTTTGTTGTTTAACTGTTTTTAAAGTTCTTATTAAAAATACCATTTTTAAAAACAACAGTCATAATAAAAATTCCATGTTTTAAAACTAATGCTCACTTCTATAAAACCCATAGTGTATTAAAAATGATCAGTTATATATATGTGTTATTTATTTGCACATTTGGGACAATTGTCATAATTTTCGTGAATTTTGTCATACATATCTTTAGCTAAATTGTATAACTTTTGAAGACACTCTTTTTTAATTGCACTTTTATCTGACGTATTTTCAAATTTTAAACGATCAAATGCTATCGTTAACAGTGTGCCTCTCTCATCCAAATCTCGAAATTTACGATCCTTATGATTTCCTTTTTCTTGTAATAGTGAATTATTGATATAATCCCTAACGTTTTCTTCGTATTCATTAGCTTCTTCTTTTAAATTTTCAAATTCAATTTCAAATACATCTGTTGTAATTATTGCTGTTTCTTTATCGTTATCCTTAATATATTCTTTAAAACGTAATTCCATTTGTTTAACGCCTTTTTCAAAATCAAAATCCGTATATGAATATTTTGTGGCCATATTTTAATCTATAATTAAATATACACAATTAAAAATAATATAAATTTAACACAAGTTAGTAAAAATTATGATTAAAATATTTAAAATAACATGCGCGTTGCGTTTCCATTGATATATAATTAACGTCTCTATTATTTAACAATTTCATGACATTAGTGCCATTGAAAGTAATTGTAGAAACGCAGTGTGCATTGGCAAGTAATGGAACTGTTAAGTATATTTTTAGCGCATATATCTGCACATATTTGCGTACTAGTCGAAATAGTTATACTTCTTTGCTCATTATATTGGTAACGCCATCTTTAAAAGCATTTGTTTGAAAAATGTCCTCAATATGTGTATAATGCATCTGTACGTGGGCGTGCACTATTTTAGACTATACTAGTATATATTAGCAAATAATAGAAAAATTAAAAATAGGATTTTATTATTTACTCTAATTAAATGTATTATATAAGATACTCACTAGTTTTAATTGATATAATTTACTAATCAGTTCTTAATAATTTATAGAGTAATTTGTAGTGTCAATTTAATAATTTACTACTAATTAGATTTATTAAAGCAAAAATTCAATCGTTTATATAAACACAAATACTTACGTGAAATACTTATCAGTAATTTATTATCACTACAATTGCATTGGATTATTTTATTGTTATATCATTGCATTTATGCATTCATGTAAAATGTTAAATATTAAAAATATTGATAATACAAAAAATGTATAAATATAAATAAAAGTTCACATTATGATCGATTAAAATTTTATTAGTTTTAAATTAATAAAATAGTTCAACAAATAAAACAAAAAAAATATTTATTTAAAAAAATCCTTAAAATTTATTGCATTTAATGAATTATAACATAAAAAGTAGACCCGAGACCCTTAATTTTCAAAGTGTCGAAAGTATTATCTAGCATTTTTAAACAAAATGATAAATTACTTAATAATAGTTTAAGCAGTGCATCCAAATTACGTATTTGTTTATATTTTGCCACACAATCTATTTTGTTTTAGCTAAATTTTAAATAAATATCTCTTTTACATGAATTTGAATACCTTGTATATTGAATATATTTTCTTTTTTCTACCAGTAAAACCAAGTAATTGTAATATTTTATATACATATTAAAAACTTTCACATTTAAAGTGTTGGATGGAAGAAGGGCCAACGCTGCAGTACAAGTGTTTTGAGTAAACTTTATAAGCTTCTGTATGTGCTTCTGATAATTAATTCTTATTTTGTAACATTCCATTCTTATTAACTATAAGTCAAGAGTAATTAACAATAAATATACGAATAAAAAATTGAATCATTATATGTAAATCTCGTAAACATTGCGCACTGCAGCATTGGCCCTTCTTCCACCCAACACTTCATTTGTACTTTATAGTTTCTATTTATTTTTAATTAAAACGCTGCACGCAATTAATTTTTATTGTTATTATTTGTGTAAACAAGTTCCGTTTTTATAATTATACGTAAATTTTATAAAAAGCTCTATTAGAGTATTTACTTATATCTTACAAATGCCTTAATAAATTAACTCAATTTTGTATGAAATTAGCTTATTTATACTTAAAATATTTACAAAGATATAATTAACTAATTTTTGGGAATATTCAATTGACAAAAGATAAGCAAAAATATTGAGTGACTTTCGCCACTTTAAAATTAAGAAATAGCGTTTGTTATATTACGACAATGAACGAATACATTTGTGAGTTAATAAAAAATGTGTTTATTTACAAATGCATGTGTTTTTACATAATGTATGAATGAACCATTTCTTAACTTTATGCATAAATATAACAACAATACAAACATGCAAACAAAAATACAAAAATAATTTATATTACTAAATTGAGTAAACATTAAATAAACATTATATCAAAAGAATAAATTGTAAATTTTAGTTTTAAGGGTTATGAATAACTATTATAATAAATA
>JAQIWM010000358.1:0-10351 GCA_034695285.1 Eniochthonius minutissimus | reverse complement strand
AGTGTAGTAAATTATAATTAAGCTCTCGTAAATTTTTGCACCTTTTCCAAACCCTACTTCCAACACAGTAATTAACACTCATTAACAATTATTAACAATTTATTCTATAATTTTATGTTCCTCTTTCGGGAACCATTTCGTGAATATTTAGATCGTTAATCGCTAAAGCGTTTTACCGGAATGAGTATTTTTATTGCACGTATTATAATATATATAATATTGTATTACGCTCATTGAAGTTTAGTTCTATTGTTGCAATTATGATTTATGTATTATATAACATAACATAATGGTAGATTTGAAAAGAGAGAAAGTTTTTTAATGGTAAGAGTGAGTAATTCTAGTGAGCATTTAAAAGGCAACATTTTCAAGGTGAAATGCCAAACATGATTGCGGGCGGATACACTACTAGCATTGCATACTATGATGAACATGAGCACAATGAGTATACCAACCATATCGGGATGTTGGGTTATGCATTTTACAGAGATAATATTCATATACACATCCACATAGACATGAATGCATATTACATCCATAGCGTTGATTGCAACAGTGCGTTACTAACTAACAACTAGTAAGTCAATCCCCTCCACTTGAGCAGCACTTTTGACAGTTTGTGCATGTTTTGTTAGTAGTCATAATTTATTGCGTAAAAGTAAACATCATAACGATGACGACGACGACCATCATCATGGGTTCCCAAATGTTACTAGTATACTAGTATACCAGAGTACTAGTACCAGAGTGTTAGCTTTTTGCAAAGCTGTTCGCTATCGATAATGTTGGCACATTTTACAGTCATTTATAATAAAATAGGTATTTTTAACTTAATTCAAATACATAAATAATAATTATCTATACTTTTTTAGATAAATTTATTCATTTATCTCATATTTTATTATTTATTTATTTAAAAATAATTATTATTTATTTATTCTTTTTAATTTATTCGTTTGTAAATTCTTTGATATTTTAAGCGCTTACTAGAAAAGTAAAGAAACAATTACTATACAATTATTTGATAGAACATGAAAAAGGTCCTTTATTCGCAGCCCCGCCACAAACAGAGGGAAATTGAGACCGCAAAATATGTGAAAAGCATTAAAAAAGCATTGCATTGCTAGTGATATGCTAGTGAAATACTAGTGAAATACTAGTGAAATGCTAGTGAAACGCAATTGCAAATAACACAGTAAAAACCTTAGAATAGTTTGGCCCACACTCACACTCACTTTTCTATTGCATTCATTCATCTATCATTGGTATATTTAACGCGTTTGCAATGGTTCTTTTCTTATCCCTAGTTGCCAAGTCATTCGTCATGATGCCAGACACACGCGCGAGTAGCAAATGGAGAGAATTCAGTGTTAAAAAACGAAAGAAAAATAAGAAAGAAGTGAAAAAAAATCTATGCTCTCTCTATCTCTATCTCTATTCCATTTCTGATGCTTATGATGCTTCAGTCACTTTCTGAGAAGCGTCAGAGCATAGAAAAGAGCGATGCGAGAAAAGGAAAGAGAAAAATCAGTGTTCCGAAAGATGAGGCAGGAGTGAGTCCGGGGGTGAGCCCGGGGGTTCCGGGGGTACTCTTTCTGATACTACAATTTTGAGTCTCTCAGTTTTGCGGGTCAAGTGTTTTTACCTTAATATTTAAAGTTATTCCGTTTTTAATTTTTATTACAATTTCTTACGTGACTTCACACTTGAGATATCAACTTTGTCGAACACTCAAAAGAATAGTACTGCATCTGTATGCTCTTTTCATATATATACATATAAAACTAACAATATACAAGTGATGGGAAAATGTTTGACTATGAGATGCTTGACTTTGAAGTTCGCAGATTTGCTTAAAATATTCAAAAGACATTACTGTTTTGAAAGGATCTTTTTCTCGTCCCTTTTTCATATTCAAACATCTAAATATGGTAATGCCCTTTGATATTGTGATGATATTAGCGAATAGTATTGTATAATAGTATTGTCTATAGTTTCATAAGCGTTTTTATTTTTATTATTTTTTTGTCTCTCTATATGCGTGTGACCGGAAAGCATTTCCGTGCTGCGATGATGTTGATGATGATGATGATAAATGACTATTGAAGGACATTTTAATTATTTTTCTTTTGTTTATTGTTGTTTCTCTTTTGCAGAATTTACTACAGGATTTAGAGAGTTGAGGAATGATATGGTATGGTATGAGATGGTATGAGATGGTATGGTATGAAATGGTATGAAGAAGAAGAAGAAGATGATGATGAGCGTCATTTGGAGTTTTTTCAAAGATTCGTTTCTGTCTCTCATTCATCTTAAATGTTTTGGTGAACACAAAAGACAAACAAAATGTAGGAACATCAATAAAGAGGTAAGAGAAAGCAAAAGGCATAAATTGATACGCTAGTATCATGTTTTAGTCGATATGCAATATATTATCTGATGATATATCTAATACCCAATGAAGAGATACAGTGTGTCACAACCTCTGTAAGACTCTTCTTAACCAATTTATAAAAGATTCGTAAATCCCTCTCACACCATGAGTCTCATATATGAGATGTTTTATTAACTGACGATAAAACATTCATTTTAAATATAATATATAATTTATTATAAGATTTTTAAAGCATTTTTTGCATATTTAATTAAAAGATTAATTACGTATTAATTTATTTTGATCATACAAATATATCATGATTATCACATCATACATGAAGCATATGTATTGTTAAAAATGAAGTCTTAAAAATTTAGTGAGACATTTATCAATGAATGTTAAAAAATCATAGACAGAGACATTTACTAGTGTCAAATATCAAGTTTGAGAGGAAAAGTATATATTTACTCTTCACTCTTTAATAGAAAATGAATGTGAGAATTATGTGTCTTTCGACAGTTCTTTTAAAGAAGAGACGTTCATTTTTATCTTTTAGTTTTTAGTTTTTAGTTTTCCCTTTTCTCTGTTATTTCAAATTCCGAATCCTCCGTATATATAAATACGAGAGTATGCATATAAATAGGTCAGGTCCACAGACAAGTATTTTGATAGTTGCGAATGTTATGCAAAGAAAAATAGAGAAAAAACGGTCTAAAAAATATTTTACTTTACCATATGTGCTTCTTTCATATGTTGAAAATATTGATGTGAGACACATATTGAAAGTATGCACATACTTCTCCAGGTTCTTCATGAGTGTGATTCTATCACAGATGATCCATTCCCTTATTCCATTCTGAGCGTTCACTGCAAAACTAAACCCCAAAACTAAATTTCATTTTCTGAATGCTCAAACTCGCATAGTGTATAGAGCATAGAGTATATTTGCAAACACAATTCCACTCTTTATTGGGGAATGAGTCGAAGAGTTATTTGAATAGTGGCATTTCATGTTAGCAGTTGAAATACAAAATGAATTGCATGTTTACTATTGAATGAAAGGAGATGCGGAATGAAACTGTAGGGATGCGAAATATATGTTAGACGAGTGATGAGTCTGATAGTGACAGGCACTGTCTTCTTCGCGACTGTGTCAATCCTGTTCTCATCTTATTCACTAGCAAAAGTTGTGCATCATTTCTGCAACTTTTGTATTGACATATTGTATTGCTTGTGAATGTCGACATCTGATTTTTGCTCCAGAGAGAGAGAGAGAGAGAGAGAGAGAGAGAGAGAGAGAGAGAGAGAGAGAGAGAGAGAGAGAGAGAGATAGAGAGAGAGAGAGAGAGAGAGAGAGAGAGAGAGAGAGAGAGCATCTGTGAGTTACTGTGTGTTCAATTGGTACATACAAAAGATATAAACTTAAAGTAAAATAGCAATACAATGTTGTTCTTTGCTTTGAGATTTGTTTCATTCTTTTCTTTTTACTAGTTACTAGTTCTTGTTGTTGTCATGCAAAAATTGTGTCTCGTGCGTAAAACTCCATTTATTTGGTGTGCTGTCATTTCAAGAGACTGAAAAATGGGAAAAGAATGCCAATGTAAATTGCTGAGAATGCCAACTTTTACTCCGCGTATCTCTAGTATCACTCTCTCAGCATCCAAGCTCCACTTTTGGATTCACTAATTAGAGTTCACTTCTTACCGCTTTTCTAATCTTTTTTTAATTTTTTTCTTTCTTTCTATTCTCTTAGTATATCCTCTTTATACTCTGTATACTCTTAGTATACTTCTCTATGTATACTCTTATGTAAGTAATGCGAATTGTATAATGAGCGAGACACACATGACATTATAGAATTATAAATGATTTAATGAACGTATGAAATGAACATATTTATTCTTCCGTAATATGCCAATTGTAAACTTTTCCGCGTTTACGATTCTTGAGAATTTGGTTCTGTGTATACTTTTTACGCATATTTTAGAAGATAACTTTTACGCGATCTCATTTGTGAGATGAAACTCTAATTACAAAATATGTCAATGGCTCTCTTTTACTTTTGAATTTACCATAAAATAGCGCGTAAATGTCGCAACTATTAACTATTAACTTCAATACTAGAAAAGCATTTAAGCAATGTGCTCAATGTGTTTGAGGTTAATCTATTGTTGAAATACCAGAATTTCAGATCCCTCTATTTACGATTGTTGCTATTACCCTTTCCGTTTTTAGTTAATTGTTTCTTGAAATTTGCATTTTACTGGATTTAAGGTAAATCAAAAAACAAAAAATATACTAGTGATACAAATATACTAGTTATTGTACTTAAAAATTTCAAACTTGAAGGTTAAAAAATGAAAACAATTGCCGCGACTATTATTTTTCAAGTGAGTTCTTTCTATTTTTATGAGTGTTAATGTCGTTGTGTATACGCCGAATCTTCTGATTCGGACTGACCTCATGCTAAACACATTGACTATGCGGGACCAATTTATCATCGATTTCAATGATAAATTGGTCCTGCATAGTGATTGCTGATTTTTGGAAAATATACTATTAATTTTTAGTGCAATCATTACACGTGATGCAACGATAAATTGAAATATAAATTATAAATTTGAAAATTTTGTAAAATTGTGTAAAATTTTATAAAATTTTTAGGTGCGACTTTTCTTTGAGATTATACGGTAATAATATTACACACGCAATATGTAAACTGTGGAATATTTAATGATTAAAGCATATAACACCTTTACTCATAACGCCCATACTAGTGATATTTAGTAAATATTAAATATTACACACGCAATAATAAACTTTCCTTTTATATTATAATAATATTTAATAATAATGTTTATTATGATGCGCACGAATTGCATAGAGAGAGAGAGAATTGCATAGAGAGAGGAAAGACAAAGATCCGCTTATAATGAGCAAAATGTCAAAGGATGAAAATGACTTCTCTTTTATTTCTATTACTAAAGTACTAAAGTATTATAACGATATCAGTATGTGATATGCTAATGAAATGATGCAAATGTAATGAAAAAGGGGAATTGAAGATGAAGATGATGAATATATATATGTATATATATATATATAAATACAGTATAAAATGAAACATTTTCTAAAATGAAAAATCCTTCATTTTAATGAAGTTCGTTCCTTCGTACCTTTAAGTGAGTTATTATTTCAATTTTTTCTTTTCTTTTCATGCGAATTATAATACTAGTATACGATGCATGATGAATATGGAGAAATGATGAGTTTTGAATAAAATTTTTTCAATAATAATAATAATAATAATAATAATAATAACTGTATTTGCAAAGGAAAGCGAAAGATAAAATCTTATATGTCGCCAATTGAATAACGATATGCCATTATTCACAACTAAAGAAAGAGGAAAATATAAATTATAAATAAAAATAAGAAAAAAATGTTGAACGTGACACACATACATGTATACATGTATACGTAATGTGATTCTTTAAGATCCTCAATGCAAAAGAAAAAAGAAATTAATTTTTCAATTGTTTTGTTGGTATAAGAAAAGAATCAGTGATTATTATTATTATTATTATAGCATTATCTTCTCAGTTATGATATGATGATAATGGTATAGCGACGATGTTCATGTCCATAACCACGATGATCATTGGAGGTCTTCATCATAGTCGATTTGCTATCACACGCAATTTCTTGTTTATCGGTGGTCTCTGTCTCCATGGAGTTAGTGCCAAATGAATGAATGTCCTTTCGCATTTTATGTTCAACTGCCTGATGGAGTGCTTCTGCTAATGATGCAATTCTGGTCATTGGGTTTAAGAAGTACTCACTAGTACTCTCTCACACTAGTACTCTCTCTCTCACACTCTTTCACTCCCTCTACAACTTAACTTCACCATACAGAAAGATACTTTTAGTGCCAATTGAGAAACTTGACCCTTAGAGATACAATCATCGCTCACTATGTATTAAAATTTCTTTATATTATCCTTTCTTAATATTTACTAATAACGGGGGATTATCAATAAGAAGTGTGTTATTACATAAAGCATTAGAGAGTCAGAATAATGAAACTTTAGTTGACAATGGGCTGTATTTATTATTAATCACGTGGGATAATAATGGAGGATTTAGTGTATTATTCCGAGTGAATTATATACTATGGAATAATGCTTCACTAATGCTCGTAACCTCATGCAGTTTTGTTGCATTAGTAAGTTGATGCATTTCCACTCATCTTATACATTATTAGTAAAGAAAGTAAACAACTGCTGCCCGCGAAAAGTCATTTGTACTAGTGTACTCTGTTCTAAATGTACCCCTAAAAGTTATCCTCACTATCCTAGTAATACTATGTTTTCCAACAATCATTTGGTAAATAATGCCTGACAGGGGCAATATACATTTTACTCTCTCTTTTTTGCCTCTCAGTTTCTATAGTGATCATGATATTTCTCACTCAAACCTGATCATGGTTTTTGATTAACATAAACACGAATAAAGTTAACATGTTTAATATGTTTAACGCTGTTTAGGATTTCATTTTATCGATATTTTTTAGACATTATACATACACATTGAGATATTATTACTTTCAACGCACGTTTTATTATATTATATTATGCGGTTGTATATTATGGTAAAAAAAATGGGAAAAGATGTCGTGGAAACATATCAAAAATTGTTAAGCCATTGACATGCAGTCAAAAGGGACTACAAAATGTGTATTATGTCAGCAGAGTATACTAGTATATAGTATGCTCCGAGTGTACACCGTTATATAAATGAGAATTGCCGTGAGCGTATTGAATACTGCATCCCAAATGTGCACACAACATACTGATATTAAACCCATATCAGGGAGCAATAAAGCGGATGTTTGCTCTTCACTTATGCCAGCAAATTATATACCTCCATGTACTAGTAGAAGATATATTAAAAAAACCGAGCTGCACTTTTTCAGCTTCGAATGCATCTGCCTCTACAATAAAGAAAAGATATTGTTTCCATAGTACTGGTGAGTGATGCATTAATGCATAACTTTGTCAAAATGCGGTGAAGGGATACACTAATACCGTATAGTATTTGTAAGCAATTTATATGTAAGTTTGAGTCTTTCGTTCTTTTTGTACTGATTATTTAGTATTACATTTGATTTCTTTTTTATTAAACCATATATAAGAATTATATATATAAGAATTTAGAAAAGAGAGTTGATTAATGCGCAAAGATCACTATCAATTGACCTGAAGCCACATGAAAATTTGGCACTCGTGACAACTTTGACCATGTAATCTTTTTCTTTATCCTTTTTTAGTCATATTTGAATAAAGCTTTATGCGGTAGATGCACACAGAAATACCAGAAAAATGCATATGTATGTGTATTTCGTTTCCTTTCGTTTCGTTTTTCCATTGTTGTGCAAAAATGCGGTACTGACACACGCGGCTTTGAGCAGTTCGATACCGAATTTCGCAATTCATATCAAAAGGAAATTGTACTCCGAAATATACTTTGATATGATAGATATATCATTATACACGTACTAGGATATAGTAAAAATAGTGAAAATGTTTATTCCCCCTTTGCCCATCTCTTTTTTGCCATTCATGTACTAGAGAGGGATGACTGTGATCCAATTGCTTCCACATTGAGCTGTTTCGTGCGTTTCTTTATTCTTCCTTTTGATATACCATTTCCATAAATAACAATGTTTGAAAGTAAAATATATACATACATACAACACGAAGAAAGGTACAAAAATATCCAACATTCATACATAACTTAAATGCGTACTCATATATCAACGCGTATATTCAATGTGTAAATGTGAGAATATGAATGTGATATTTTAGAATATGCAATTCATTCATTGCATTGCTGTGTTCATACCATTGCTGTATTCATACTATTGCTGTTCATACATTAGAATTTGCACTTTGCAAAAGCACTGCACTCCAACACCATTGTGGCGTTATGCAATATTTGGCAGTGTTTCATGCATTCATACATTACTAGTAACACTGTTCCAAGGCGTGAAAAATTTTCTCGAATGCCTCATGATTAAATGCATACTCCGAATGAGAGACATTTATCATATGAACATCTAAACATAGCCATTTTTATATCCATCGTTTGTGTATGGGTAAAAGATCCTCATCCTCTTTTCTTTTTTGTGCTTAAAAAATTGTCATTTTTTCAGAGGTTATCTGTCATACTGCATACTGCATACTGTATATTGCATACTGTATACTGAATACTGCATATTGCATACTGCAGAGAGGAGAAATTAATAAATTGAAGAATTATTTTTCTTTGAAACAGACTCTTTATATTACTATGATGATATTTTATCACTATGAGAGGCATATCTCTCATTGGGCGATGAAAGGCATATATTAAATATCATATGTATTAATACGCTTAATACTTTTCACATGATGCTCTGCACGATAATGTCTTTTACAGGGGCACATATGCCATAGTAAAATGGTATAGTGAAATACTCGTGAAAATTTCTTTTCCACATGGGGCTTAACATAAACTCATTCTGTCATACAGAGTAATATGCCATTCATTAGATGATAGTGTTCACTAATGGTGAAATATTTCTTTAGATATGCCACACCCTAGTGCACCGTTGTGGTAATCTTTGCGAAGAAAATAATTGTTGCCGTAGTTTCAGATCTCCCTCACTAGTTACAGTTATTGCAGTTGAGTTGAAGTTATTTCTCTCGCTCCGTTTGTTACAATTGTTATTATGAAAGTTAATTTCATTTATATAAAAATACAATTGTTTACAGTTGTCAAGCTGTGGTCGGATGCAATTTGACCTGATGCAATGCTGATACTAGTATGGTTGATACTAGTATGTCTAATACTAGTATGTCTAATACTAGTATGCCTGATACTAGTATGTTTTGACATGATGAAAGTTTATTGTAGGGAATAAGCTTGTGGAGTGTAGAGGTTTTGCGCTCATTCCATTGACAAATAACCCTATTAACGCAGAGTCGAGAAGTATTTTTGGTATCCATGGATTGATGTAAAATGGTGATGATGTACTGTACGCGCGTTGGTGATGACAGTCTTTACAAATGACCCCATGGCCCGTGCTATAACCACACAACTCATAACCGCAGACCGCTCCTTTTGACTTATACTTGAAAAAGTGCACTAGGTCCCAAATACCGCAAACTACAGTACTGTTTCGCCGCAATTTCACTCTCCATTTAGAGAAAAAAATCCATAAAAGTCGCGGATAAATATAAAGATAAATATAATTTTGTATATGGGCATTTTGAAATGTTATATATCAAACGAAACGCGGAAAGACTAATGATTTGGGGCGATCGAAACTGCATTTCGCTGCACCCACTTTCACTCTCTCACTTATGTATTGTATTCCTTTCTATATTATGGCATCAATAATGGAATCAGTGTTCCGCAACAGGGGAAGTTTTATTGGGGATTGATTACTGAGTGAAAGGTCCGAATTTATAACGTAAAACTCCTATGTTTTAAAACCTTTTATTTTATAACTTTGATTTAAAAGTTTCCTCTCCCGTTTGTTTGATACTTTTTATTGATTTGTGCTCATCTTTAACTTGTTCACTATAAGTTGTTCACTAGTTATTCTTTACTCTTTGGAGAACACTGAATGAAACGTTGGACTCTGTGATTGCCCCTAATGTTATAGCTTTAATGCCTTTAATGCCCGACCATACTCTCTAATAATAAGTTTATCGCGTTTTCCTCCATTTCTTCCGGATTGCCCGACCACTCTGTCTTTATCTGTTTCTCGTGATAATACTTTTACTTAATATCTTTTCCCGTTTCTTTCTTTCTCGTGCAGTGACGAAACGAACAGACTAAACAAGAAACACGATCGAACAGTGAATCACTATGAACGAATCACTATGAACGAATCACTATGAAGGATAAGAAAGAGAAAGAGAGAGA
>JAQIWM010000357.1:0-10352 GCA_034695285.1 Eniochthonius minutissimus | reverse complement strand
ACCCAATAACAGTTGCAGGATGCAGCCGTTCATGGTTATGTTATAATTTGTTTTCTCTGTAACCATAGGGAACAGCATTGTTATGGGCGAATTTAGAATCACAAATCGCCTCTTCAGCGCCGCACTAACAATATGGTCGAGTGAAGAGTTCGAAGTTCTCGCTTCGGAAGTCATAAAATCGGTATGGCAATTGTATGTATGCATTCAGTGTTCGGCAAAGTTTAAACCTCCAAAGCTACAATAAAGGTTCAGGTTAGACATTTGTGAAAATTCAAGAGGGGCATTATTTTCACAATAATTCCCCATTGGAACAAAATTACACGAAATCACAAAAATTCTCGAGACCCATATTGAGATATTTGAATGTTGAGTTAACATTTTATCATTGCCGAACACTGAATACGTGCACCACACAATTGTATATTATTTATGAAATATGAAAATAGTAATATATTGGAAAATTGCACCGCCACTTTTTGCATAATTATGGAAATGATGTAACATCAGTTCCAAAGCCAAATGCTCAATTGAAATGCATAAATCTCTTTCTCTTTCGCATTAAACTGAAACCGCCCCTCAAATAGAATGGTAATATATTGGAAAAAAGATTAGAGATTCATTAGTTGCGGTGAATTTTATTATTTATTTATTTATTTGATTACAACGATACTATCTCATTGTGTTGCAGATTGAGGAGATATTCCTTCAGAGCCCACTCGTGAGAGTTTACAATACAACTCAAATAACTGGATTCAGGTAATCATATGGCAGTGTTTTAGTCTTTTCAGTGTTTTTAATCATTCTGAGAATGGTGATGAAATTCAAATTAAATTGAACTTCACTAATGTGATGCTATTGTGTCTGATTTTATTTGCATTAAATAGTAACAGTGATCCGAGAGGAGTAATTGTTGCGCTCAGAATTGCGCTCAATAGAGCACTGATAACTTCGGCTCAAGAAGTGGGGTTAACATTTGTACAGGCGCTTGAACAGGGACACGGACGACTCCCCGGGGGATCATTGAGAGTGGATATACGAACAATCAAATTCACAGGTTAGACACTGCTAAAATAATAAGTGTTCGGTTGAGACGAGAGTCTCAGAGCTTTTAGAATCTAAACTTTAGTTAACAAATAATATGAACATATTTTGTGTTTAAAACGCGAAATCAATAGTTATTTGCAATAAAAATAATTTTCTATTATTTGGGAGGATCATTCCATTGAGGGTTGTCCCAAATTATACCCTTTAACACTTAACCTCCCATTTGCCGAACACTTCATAGTAATGTAAGTTGCTATCGAGTTATTCAGACATACACATACACCAACACATACACTAACAAGCACTAAGACGCTACAAAGACATGCTGACAGTGTGAGAATCTGTTTGATTATTACATGATTACTGCATCATCATTGCAACACCCTTTTACTATTATATGCGTGAGTCTTTGATAAGGATGATGATTTCACTTTTCCTCTTTTATATATATCCCAATGCATTATCCCGAAATTTTATTGATCCCCAAACGTGTAACACATTCTCGATACTGTAATATGCAAAACTTTCACACAGTTCACTACACATTTAGGAGTACATATGCATGAGAAAATGTTCACAAAGTTTGGTATGGATATGGCATTTTTCTCACTCTTTTCTCACTCCCGCATTATTCTGCATGTTGAGTAATGGTGTATCACCTTTGCCTGTCCTTTAGGTATACACGCGAATGAAAAAGTACTGCATTATTATAATAAGCCTCTGCATGTGAATGTCGGTGATTTTCGCTCTCAAATGCATGATGATGGGCTCCTTAACACTGACAATACCGCTTCTTTATCGCGCAACAATACTCATCTCTATCATCAGTCAGAAATTGATTCCTTTGCTTACACCACAAAAAGAATCATGCTGATGATTAATGCGCCAAAAATCGGAAGAACAAAACGCTCCTTTCGAGTGATTGGTGCTGATCATGGTGCTGATCATGATGCTGATCAAAAAGGGATATATAATGACACATCTGTTATTGCTTCAGATCACATCACTAAATTTAGTAATAATGCTTATTACGCACACGATACACTATCATTTGCTAATGCCTCAATATTAAATATTGAATTTGAGCCTGAGGATGAGCTAAAGAAGGTATTGTTATAATGCATTGTTGTAACTTATGACAGGGATAATGATATTGCTAATGATTTCACTAAAAAGGAGGCAGTTCTTGACTCAATGTTCTATACTCGTGAGCTTACTAATGATGAACGAGTATTTGATGTGCATGCAAATGATGAGAATGATGCTCATATGAAGTTAATAACAAACGAAACCATAACTGATTATTTTCCTAAAATCTCGCACTGGGATTTGAACGAATCTATGCGCTCATTATTTATAGCGATATCTGCGACAGTGCCGCCAATCATTGTGTCAAATGCTGGAAATGGTGCACCCAATTCTGCAGCATCACCATCAGGAAGCGGTAAGTAATAGTAATACTAATACCAGTATTAAGTCTTAAGTTTTAGAAGGAGTCTTAACTATTAGTTTTATGTGTACTATTAGTGTGTACTATTAGTGTGTGTGAGTTTCACAATCGCGCGCAATGAAAAAAGTATTGCGGATTTGTTACAGCACTTTGCAGCGAAATAACTTATTCATTATTTTCTCTTTCATCATGCCCTTTTAACTTTTCGCATTCGCATTGTTTTTCTTTTTTCTCACTTCTCTTTTAACGCTTTAACTTTTAGCATCGGTCAATTTGAAAGCATCATGGTCCAACTGGAGTGAATGGTCCCCGTGTCGCGGCATCAATAGACGCTGTGATCCCGGGAGGATCCACAGTCGTATCAGAAAGTGCATTGCTGAGAACAGTGGCGATGTGGTGAATAGTGATTATTGCCGCATGAATGATGGTGAACTGCAGGAATTGGAGATCAGAGATTGTCGATGTGATGAGATAACGGGTGAAAGCGGTGACTCTTTCACTAAAAGTATCTCTGTTTCTAATAATGATAATAATAATATCCCTTCCAAATCAAAACTTTCCCGATCTGATGCCAATGGCAATAATAGTACTTCGATGATCACTGCCGCTGATGAGGAAGTTTCACATTCCGCTAATATTGAGAGGCGTAAGTATTGTATTTGAGAGGGCACTTTTAGTGATAACTTAAGTCAACACTACAGCCGTGTATAAACCAATATAATGTTATTTAAGTGATATACGATTCGAAGCGATTTTCGCTGCCAAATGACGTTACAATCAAACATATTCTCATTTATTGGCTCACCATTGTTGCCTTTCGTTATGTTGTTTTTTAGCACCATACACTCAAAAAGTCTTTCATTATAATTCAAAATTCTTTAAATTCTTATCATTTTTAAAAGAAAACATTAACTAAAGTCAACCGCACTGATAAGGAACATGATGAGTCATATGATAATAATGTAAATTTTATACATGCATTATAAGTTAATGGTCCGTATGTTTTTTGCCCTTAATTTGAAAGACTTTTTGGGTCGAGTGTACACATTGTATGAGTTAACCCCTCACAGTTCTTTCTGTTCATATTTAGGCGATAGACCGTGCAACGATTGTAAAGAAAATGAGATCTGTCTCTTGCAAGTGAAAGCAGCAGTTCCATTCTGTGCTAAAATTAAGGACCCCGGAGACCCCCGGTAATTTATTTATGGCATTTCCCCTCTGTCCCCCGTCTCTCTCCCCCATTATAGCAATTTATTCAAACGGTTATATACTTGTTCTTTAATACTCAAGGGGCTGTGGGGGATGGTGTTCGGGATACAAAGAATTATGCCGCTATGTCGGTGCGAGTACTTATCAATGCGTCGACGATTCAGGTAAATAATAAATTTTGCCATTTTCTTGTTGTATGTTGAAGAATGTCATCCTTAAAGGAGCTTAATATTTTTTGTGTTCCCACTTATTTTGGTCTTAAATGCCGTTTTGCGACTTTTGGCATTTTTGTTCCTTTTTTGGCTCTCTTTTTATCTGTTCACTCCCCTCTGATGCTTATTCTTCTTCATGATGGTCTTATATTTAATTCGGTCTCTTCCCATTATGTAATGACAGAATGTTTGGACGGTGAATGGCAATGCGCCAATGGCCTCTGCATCCCGGAGACGCGAAGATGCGAGTAAGTTACAGATTGAGAGAGAGAGAGAGAGAGAGAGAGAGAGAGAAGTAAAAAAGATCAAAAGAGAAGAAATATTTCTTTTTTCGGGCATTTATATGACAAACGCACAAATGTTAATCCGATTGAATGTGATCTTTTCTCATCCCCACTCACAGCGGGCATTTTAATTGCTTTGACATGAGCGATGAGATGCACTGCCAATGTAAAGACGACGAATTTCATTGCGGTAATAAAACGTCGTGTCTGCCCCTTTCTCACAAATGCAATGGTATCATCGAATGTTGGGACGGAGATGATGAACAGAATTGCACCAAATGTAAGTGTTACGCAACAACAAAAATGGGAATGCATTAAATGCTTGTTTTAGTGTTTCACAAAGATGTGGACCAAAGAGGTATTAATCACAGGAATACGGTGAAAAGTTTAGAGGGTTTTCAGGAAATAATGTTCTCATTTTGTAATGAAAAACAATGAAAATTGTGACGAAAGTTTTAATAATTATCTCAATTAAGATCCTCAACAATTATTTTGGTCACCCTCTTACCGAACACTTTCTCAATCCTTTTACTTTATGTATAAATGTGTATCCTATTTTTTGAAGCATAAGAACAGTGAAAAGATGCATAACGCATCAACAATGTTAAAGCAGAGAGAGAAAATTGTTGAGATAAGAAACTGAAAATCAATAGCGATATATATATATATATATTGCATGTGTGTATAGTAAAAGAGAAGTAAATGCTCCTGTGACTTACATCCTCTGATATATATCCGCATTTATTGTTTTTTTCTTATTTTTTCCCTTTTCTTATTCTTTTTATTCCATTTGCAGTATGTACTGAACAACAATACGCATGTAATACTGGTGGACAATGCATTCCTGTGGATTATTTTTGTGATTCTCAAAGACACTGTGATGACGGATCTGATGAACCAGGTATTGAACCCGACATTATCATCATGTATCATTTAATACGAGCACTTGTCTATCTATCAGATGAACGACCAAAGGATTATTATATTAATCCTAAAGATATATATATATATATAGTATTATGATACAATCAGAAAGATGAACGTATAGTGAATTCCCAATGCTATTAGTTTTATGTATAGTAATTCACGAGTAATACGTGTTTCTTGCAAATGCCATGAATAAGCACTAATGACAGAATTAGTCACGAATGAGTGCAGACATTAAAGACAATAAACATCTCATAAAACATTAATTATATTTGACTTTACCTGTACTTTTGCATGTGCCTCTATTTGCTTTTCACTGTATGTTTACATTGAACAAAGTTATTTTACTCTCAAAGTTTGCTTTTAGTGCAGTGTTTTATTTATTTTTATTTTATTCTTTATTTTGATTGTTTTTAAATTTTTTACATTTATTTATGACATGTTTGTTATGTCATAATCCTTTTATTTGTATATTGTAATGCTTAAATTAAGCAAAAGTATATACAAAACTTTTTTGTTTAATGCTTATTTTGTTTTTAAACTTATTATTAATCAGCCTCATGTTAGTTAATCAATCGACAAATTGCACTTTTAACCTCTCATGATACTAATTCATGTGATAAATTACTTATCAGTGATAGTATTTGAGTAAAAAAAAAAAAAAAATTAATCGATACTGATCTGATTCACTTGCTTCAGACGGATGCAATGCCTCGTGTTTGTCGAGTGAGCGTCAATGCAACAATGGCAGATGTGTTTCATTAAGTGTATTCTGCGACGGGATAAATAACTGCGGTGATAACAGTGATGAAATTGATTGCTTAAAAGAGAGATTTGCCACAAACGACAGCAAAACGCTCAAAAACCATTTCAGACCTCTCTCTATTAATAATCGGGTAACATCTGCGCCTTACTTCACTCCGCCACAAATACTGATACAATCACGAGGAAAGCCCCACACGGATACCACAATTTCTATAAAAACAATTCTAATGCCATCATCAATGTCACCATTGACAGACAAAGAAAGCAGAAGAATCCATTCGACGACACAAACATCAGCAAAACGCATCACACCCAAAAAGTGATGTCCTTACAAAATGCATGTGTACATTGTTTAGCGCCGCAACTTTTTTATCTCTGATCTTAAATCCGATCACAGTCTTTTGAAGAAGTGCTTTGCATTGTTTCAGTGTGAGAAAAATGGAAAAACACAAACAATGAGCATGGATCTCATCATAAATCAGAAAAGTCATCTCATAGTACAATACTAGTCAATGAATAATAACAATACACAGACAAAAACCCATTGTTGTGTTCTCAATTTCTTGGAAAACATTTTATTTTATTATTATAATATGTATATGTACACTATTATATGAGATTATCACTTAATAGTTATTAAGATCAGAGTTTCTTATAATAAGAGTTAAAAAGAGAGTCAATTGCTAATTATTTAATTGATAATATTATTGATAATATTTAGCACTGTCATTTTTTAAATTATTATTAATATTATAAATAACGTTTTACAAATATATTAATTGTTTATTTATTTACAATAATTCCAATATAAATATCATGATATATATTCCTGTTTAATATAAATCTATATTATTATTAACATGATGTTAAATTAGGAAAGAGCTTTTAAAGAGTAATTAATACCCTCTTAACTATTTCCATGCACAGTATGGTATTAAATAAATTAATCGACTTTTAATAGGATATTATACTTTCCTAATAATCAATTCAATTGATATGTTACTATAGGAACAAATTATACACGATTTTGTACCAATTATATGATTGTGACCAAATGTTGTGATTTCTTTAACGAAATATAAACGAAAAATGATTAAAAATGATTAAAAATGTTTTTTTTAATTTAATTATTAAATTCCATTCTCTGTATGAAAAGTTTAATAAAATTAAATGCATTTTTTATTATTGAAAAGAATATTTTTAAAATATCAATTTAATGCGATTTAAATTGAGATTTTGAATTAAATGTCAAAAATGATTTAAGTTTAGTATCTTTAAAATTAAATTATTTTTTAAAAAATAATTTAATTCTCATCGCATCGTATGACAATTCATAAATCATTTATGAATAAGAATATGTTTGACCCTATATTTTGATTTAAATCACGGAAATAAATTTTTTATGAAATAACTTCTCTAAAATTTATGTAAAAGTAATTAAGTCATTTGAGTTTTATTATTCATTTAAAAATTGTCACAAACACGAAAGTTCCGTTTTTATTTACACATTTAATTGACATGTAAAGAATAACCAAAAGAGCATAATGATTGAATAATTTAGTTACAGTCATATTACAAATCAAATTATTATAAAAGAACTTTGTTTCAATTTACAATGTTTTTTAGAAAATTACGTGTAAATAAATACGGAACTTATGTGTAACTATAAAGAGCAATTACAGAGTAAGTACAGAGTAAGTACAATTGTCACAAAAGTTTTATATTTTTATTTAACTTAATCTGCAACGAAAAGCATATTCTGTTTTTTAACAATGCATGTGAATATGAAAGTGGCGCCGTCATACGCAACAAAATCATACAAAATTATTGCAAATGTCACGTGTCAATTGATAATATAAACATTAAAAGTTAATATTTACAATTAAATTGACACATTAAATATGGAATATGAATTGACACAATTTCTCGGTGATGCTTTCAAATGTCCGTTATGTTATTCTGTTCTGTTCGGTCCTCTTCACGTATCAAACATGTGAACACTCATATTGTTCCGATTGTATGAAACAATGGCTCAATCAACACGATCACTGCCCAATTGATCGTAAACCTCTCATGGTCAAAGGTCTTGGATCTGTGGAGAGATTTTTGCGTCAAATAAATTGAAAATTAAATGTAAACACGATCAGAGTATTATAAGAATATTATTATCGTATGATTAAGGGTTTTACACTTTTGCAAAATTATTTGGATAATTTTATTGAGAGAAATTGCAATTAAAGGGTGAAATTATTTTGCAAAATGCGCCAAACATTTGGAGAATTCTTTAAATAAAATAAAGCATTTTATTCATTGTTTAATGTCTTTCTTCAGCTTCATTCGGATGTTTATCAATCATTACATTGGAGTGTTTTGCATCATATCACATCAATGTCAATGTCAATGTCAATGTCAATGTCATTATAATCCGAAAATCAAATTTACATAATGTTGTGATTTTGTTGAAATGCCAAAAAATACATCTGTGCACGTGTTGAATGACATCGCGTGTTTCTTCATTATAAATTAATTATTTTAAACATGTTATAATATTATAATATAATGCGTGCATATCGTGAAGAGGCATTTGTATGTATTCATCACTTTATTATTATCAAAAATGATTGATTTACATATTTAATTTTATAATTATAATTATACATGCGCTATGGTAATGTTACAGAATACACGTCTCTTCATCCGCGACATATCACAGTTATAATCCAATCGCCAACAATAGGAAAGAGAAAGCACTTTATGAGAAATATGCGGCGCCATTCAATTTATTGGGTCTCACATGTCATGTCATGTCATGTCATGGTGAGTTTAATCATCATTGAGAATGAGGGTCAAACGAAGGATTTAATGCAAATTATGGACGACACTAAACTGATGCTGTTTGTATCGTATACTAACGCGTAATGAGTTTAACTGATGCTGTTGTGAGGCAGTGACCGGATTGTTACGGAGATGATAATACCGATGATATTAGTGAATTGCCAATTGATGTGATTATGATCGGAATGAAAAACACAATCGCCAATTCTTTGCATCGATTTGACAGGGAAATGATGACTCATGTTGAGTATGAATTATTCTTGACACTGATTTGAGGATTAATTTTTTATTAATTTATATTTGTGATTCGCCACGAACTTTTTAACTCTTATGAGTGCATTTTTTCTCATTAATATTGGAAAAATCATTAATACAACCGATTCAAACATTGTGACGGATCAGTATTATATTTTAAAATTTATATTGTTGCAGAGTACGTGCACAGTCGATAAATTATAATATTGATTCGTGAGACATTAAAATCAATTGATGTGATTAAAATTGAATGATCACGTGGAAATGCATGCTTTGGAATGGTTAAATTATGGCATTATTTGCGACACTTTAGTAAATGTCGATAAATATTGGTATTTTGGAAGTAAAATGAAACCGTATCTCGTATTTTGATATAACTTTTAATTTATGTTTTAATCAGTGTTTGACAATGTTTGAAGCCACAGAAGGAAGTGTGGAGAAGTGTGGTCAGCAATTTGCTCAAAACGAAAATGTCGGAAGTCCTTTTGAGAGGAGAATTATTTTTGAATAAACGCATTCCGCTTTTTTATTAATATTAATAATAAGAGACGGCAAAATTTGTGAAAAATTACAAATTATGACTTCTCATGGGGTTAATCTCTTAATACACGGGTGTTTCTCTTCGATTTTTTGACTTCAATGACCAAAAAATTATGATTATTGATGATGCGACAGTTTTGTTCATTTTTACAGGCATTACTCTTTTGTCATTCCGAATGTTATCCTTTAATGAGATTTATATTTCATACACAAACAGTTTATGACAAACCCATGCATGGGATGTTTATAAATAAAATGTTTCTAAAAAACAATTGATAAAGTTCTGTGTTTCATTAAAATTCAGTATTTGTTTCAATTACAATTTTATTTGATTATTAATTTCTATTCATTTAAAGGATTAACTCAATGTAAACGAAAGTCTCTGTTAATTTTTATGTGTTAATAGTTCATGCTTTACTTAACTATGATCACATGTTCATTTTACCATATGTTTGTTTGTTTATAAATTTTGTTTTAAATATAATTTTTACAAAATTAATTGAATTTAATCATGAAAATATTGCCACAAAATTACAAATTATTACTTTGACTAATGTCTGAAAAATGACAAAATATTTTGCCGAAAATCAAATTAAAAGATTATGTGCATGTGAATGTGACCATAAAAATAGCGAAATGTTAAAAGAGGAAAAACTAAAACAATGACATATAAAACATTTAAATAACATTATTAAGTTAACTCTAACGATTTCGTCTATGAATTTATGTCCAAATTTGTTTCAAAAAAGTTGACACTATTTTTAATACGTGTTATTTATCATATTCATTTATTTTCATTTATATTCATTTATCATTTTGATTAATTAACTC
>JAQIWM010000356.1:0-10357 GCA_034695285.1 Eniochthonius minutissimus | reverse complement strand
TCAGTAATATATAACGAAAAAATACTATCATTGCCTGTATTACCACTTAAAAGTCGGCACACTGATTATTACATGTAAAATTTATTACTTGAAATGAATTACTTTAACATTAATTTTGACTTAAAGTTTTGAATCTATCTATTACTAAACTTTAACTAGCAATAAATTTAATTAAAAATTTTAAAAATGCTAAAAATGCTAAAAATACGCAAATTATGATATATAATGATTACTATTCACTGTATGTGTGATTACTAAATCTAATTAGCATTATATTACATGAAATATTATTACAGAGGCATTATTAGATCTATGGACACAAAGAATTATGAACCCACGTTATGTATTGAATTTTAAAAGTGATACTCGAGAAGTGTATTTGTTACATTACAATTTCCTTGATAGTAGTAGTTTTAGTTCGCATGCTACTAGTATAAGAGTTGAAAAAGTTGATTTCGTGAATTTAGAGTGTTCGATCGTGCGAAGCAATGCAATGCGATCATCACATTCCTTTTTTGAGTGTTGAAATCATGTGCCGTATGTCTGTGACTAGACTCACACAGTGACCAGTAATACTATTGCCAAACGAATGAAAATATGACATGAGAGTAGTGAGATTCTCTCATATGATGATCGAAAATGGCATGAACCATAAGCGCGTGAACAAATGTAATTTCTACGGTACAAAAAATCTTATATAACTTCCTCTTACTAAGAGTTAGATTTTTCTTAAGCTATGAGAAAGGCTAGCATACTTTATAGTATAGTATGATGGGCAGTATCCGCATCATCTGAGTATCTATTTACTTTATACTAACTTGATGGCATACGGAGATCTCTCTCTCTCTCTCTCTCTCTCTCTCTCACCCTCTTGTCCTCTCGCCCTCTCTCTCTATTTCTTCACTAGTCATTTCGTATACATGCAGTGTGTAGTAACAAAATTGTTGTATTCTTCAGTTTTTACGATCTTTACGATATTATACACTGCCAAATAGTATTTTCAACATATAAAAAATCCCATATTGGGGTTTGGGGATGATACTAACGCCCAAGTATCTAGTAAGTATATAAGTGCAATTCTTTTCTAAGCATTCTTTACGCATCTTCATATAATCTCTAAGTATTAATGTGAAAAGAGGAGAAGAAAAGAATAGTAAAAAAACTAGTGAATAATGGTATCACCCTATATTTGACCTTTCCTTTTAAAAATGATGACCTCAAAGCACTTATTTATGAAGCAATTTTTAACTTTCAATGATATATATGAATTGTGACAATGGTGCAAAGGGACAGACAAATGCTTTACTGCGTAAATGCGATAAATCTTTTAAACTTTTTGGCTTTTATTCCATCACTAGTATACACCACTAGTATACATGACCAATGCTTTTGAATCTTTTTTCCAATTCAAAGTGAGACATTTTATTTGCTTTTCTCTCTCTTTTAGTATTCAGTTATACTTTTAGAAGTAAAAGTATACAGTATTGTTACTAGTTTTTTGGTTACTCTTTACGTATACTTTTTCCTTTTTCAATCAATAAATATATATATATTTATATGTCACAAGAAATGGGGAAATGAAACTCTGTTTCTATGATTTTTCTTTTTTTCTCCTCTAACACTAGTAACAGTAGTTTTTTTTGCAAAACTTTTATGTTTAAATCCTTAATTATGTCGATGCCATGGTGCGTAAAGTGTTAGTATACCCATAGAATATATACGTTCTTTTTTCTATTTTAATGAACTTTATTATTATCATCAATTCTCCAGAGTAAGGGTATAGACTCTTTAGCAACTGCAGGTCTCTAGTCTCATGAATTCAATAAATTTACTTTATCACTATCATTATAACCATCACTTTCACTGATTGTATTAGTTAAGGTTGAGATGAGTTCAGAAAGAAACATTTTAGATTAGTTTGTATGAGTATGCGTAACTATCTCTATTGTTATGATTTAGTATGATTTTTATTTTTATAGTATACCGCGGTAATGCCGTGAAACAAAAGCTTAATATTGACACTGATGCCATTTGTTCAAAAGACATCAATATATATGTATCACACATATCGTAATGTTTTCATTTTATTGCACATTCGATTTAAGAGAATACCATTTATTGTTATGCATTATAATAGTAACAATGATAATAATAATGATAATATGGTAGTATAATGCCATAAGAGAGGCATTGAAAATGTTAATGTGTCCAGCATCTGCATCTAGTTTTATTTGATCTTTGACTTTAGTCCTTATTACACTTGCCAATGAGGATGAAAATGGTGATGAGGATTAGGGGATAACTGCCACTGTCTTGCGGCAAAGTAAGCTTATTGTGTTGATTAAACTTGGCACACTAGTGTTTGCGATTTACGCTGTTTCACTGCCTCCAGATCTTCTATTAATTGAAGCAGCTTTTGATAATTAACGTGAAATCCCATGACGCTCATAAGAACATCCCATTGGCGATTGAACATTAGACAAACTTTACTTCTCTCAAGAGTTTTACATACAACAAAATAACAGCGTATAACAAGTAAAGAATTTTTTTTTATTTATTATACTTGTACTATAATATAAACTTATTTCATATAACAACAAGTACAACAAGTACAAAAATATAAACTTATTTCATATAACAACAAATGATTAATTGCCATTTTACTAATTACAGTCACCAGTCCAATTTCATTCAATGTTAATGTGTTAACATTCCTGCAGCGACACTTGTACTATGGCATTGTAATATCAACATGTATAAGCACATGCTCATGCGGGACACAACGAACTAATATTAACATGCGAACAATGAAATTGGACTGAGCACTGTATTTTAGTGCTTTTTGTTTACATATTTATAATTATTTAACAAAATTGGGTTAATTTATAAATTATAATTTATAATTTGAATTTGAAATAATTTTAAACATATTTATTTTGTCATTAGTATTATGATGTATCTTTACTGATAAATAAATGTATGAAATCTTTATATAAACTATTTCTATCCAAATGCTACTCATAATATTAATAAAAATAAATCTTTAAATAATAACTTTATTCGAATTTTTATAGTAGTCATATAATTTTATTTAAAAACATTACAGTGCAGTTATGAATATTATTATAATTGAAACATTTATATAATGTTTAATAAACTAACTAAAATTTATATTAAAAATTAACCATAAAAAATTAGACAAATTATATGATTATTTTTTAAACATAATAATTAACTGAATATTAAATATAAAAATAATTATAAATATGAATCAATATGAATCAATATTAAATTACAACAAAAAATAAAATATAAAACAATAACTATATTTTAACGTATTTTGCTCTTTGTATTGTATTATACTATGAATACGGAATGTGTTACTTTAAAAGTATAAAACGCGCTCAAAAGTTCATCACAATTTCAGGGAAACATTATTAAACTGATTTCACATTATTTGTCATTTACGCATAGCAAATGACATTAGACATGCAAACACTTAATGTTCCCTGATTTTTAGGAACTTATTATTAAGAATTTAAAGTAAGATTTTCCGTGTTTATAGTACAGTCTTTCTCAAAAATGTATTTTTATCTCTTGAGATTAAAAAATTATCACGCATTTTTATCACAAAATAATAAAATTAATAGTGATATCGTTTCTTTTATCATTTTGTGTAATGACAAATGTTCAATTTAAATTAATTTAAAAAATAAATATTTTTTTAATATTATATATAACATCCATTGACTTAATTTCAATTAACCGTTAAAAACTGTTTAAATAATAACATTATATTCAATTTAATAACATATGATTAAATGTTAATCACGGTTTTTTAATATGCATATAAAATTAGATTTAAATTATCATTTCTGAATGTTGATCGGAATCTTCAGATTCAATTAACTCCGACAAAAGTCATCATTGAAAACAAAAAGCATACTAAATAATTAGTCATTAGTTTTTGTCATCAAAAATATCAAAATAGTAAAGACGGATATCATAATCAAGTTTTGAATTTTCATTAAAAATCAACTATTAATTTTTTATCTTTACTGATGAGTATTCCTTTACGAGAAAGACTGTATATTATTCAACTAAAAGGTGGATTATCAAAATAATTATACTCAATGCTTTCTTTATTATAATATTTGTAAAATTTCCTTTCATTTTTGCATTTTTTCATTGTAATGTATGTATGTATTAGTAAACGAGGAAATGTTTCAGTAAAATATGTGACATACGTTGCGCAAATTGGACCATAAACTAGTTTTAATTCAGATGTCCATTCGGTAAAGTGTTGTTCCTTATCACATATAAGCGTTATTAATTCAGACACTAAATGTGTTTTATAATTATTATAATAACGATTTTTTCATAAATCTTGTACAGTGAAACCTGTCGTCAGTTGGGCACGGGCAGTACCGATGATTTAGACGGACGTTTCCGTGCCCAACTGACGACAGGTTTCACTGTATTAGCTTTGCTAATTGATCCATACAAATTTTTGTCACAATATTTTCAATTTCTTTTATATTATCTAAAGTATGTTTTAATTTAGAAATTTTTTGGTTGTTTCTGTTTGTCTTTAAAAATATTACGATAATGTATAGATAATGTATGGATATTATGATAATGTATTGTTTTCATTCCAAAACGTGGGATGCATAAGAACAGCTTCAATTGTGGGCCTTTTTAAAGGATCCATATGTATCATAGCTCCAATTAAATTATAATAAACTTTACAACTTTAAACTTTTACAAGTTAAAGCAAACTATTTTTTTATTTTTTTCAATTATAAGTTGTGTCACAATAATATAGTTGTATCAAACAACTTTTAAGTTTTTAATAATAATTTAAATTTTAAAAAAGTATAAAATTTTAAAATGATGTTTTATTTATTATTGTATAATTATACATTTACATTTGACTTTTTAATAATAGTAGTATTAGTATATAATGTTTATCGCTTAATTTTATATAAAATATTATAAGTAAATCTTTTAATTTCAAATTCTTAAATATAATGTTTATTTTAAAAAATATAATTGTTATTTAATATACAGTTAAATTTTATTTAGTTATAATTGTGGCAATTTATTAAAATAATTAATATCATTTTCGTAATATTTGTAATATTTGTCAAATTTTCTTTCATTTTTGCACTTTTGCATTGTAATATATGTGTGTATTAATAAAAGAGGAAAAATTTCAGTAAAATACGAGACAAACGTATCACATGTTGGACCAAACACTTGTTTTACGTCATGTTTCAACTCAGCACAATGTTGATCATGGTTACGAATAAATCGTATTAAATCAGACACTAAATTTGATTTATAATTTTTATAGTAAGGTGCTTTTGCATTTACTAAATCCTGAATGGGCTGTGCTAACTTCTCCATCCAATTATTCGTTACAATACTTCCAATAACTTGTGCATTATCTAAAAAATCATCTTTTAGGTTGATAATTTCAGATGAAACCGTTTTAAGAATATTACTGACATTTGATAAAAATATTAGTGTATCATCTGCATCCCAAAATGATGGATGCATGAGTACAGCACCAATTGTAGGTCTTTTTGTTTTATCATTCTGTATCATCGCTTCAATTAAATTATAGTAAATAAAACGTTTTTCATTTTGTAAATTTTTTAATTCACTTAAATCATATTTTCCTTTTTTAATTTTATTCATTGTACTAATAGACATTCCAAACGGATGTTTTCCCCGTGTTAATGTGAAATATATGACACATCCCAAAGAAAATATATCATTTTCAATTGTTGAATTGAAATGTTTATTATCATCATATGCTGCAATTGCTTCAGGTGAAAGATAATTAAATGTACCTTTAACTGTTGAGCCGCTATTTTGTGGAATTCCTAAAAATTCTTTACTTATTCCCAAATCTGAAATTTTTGCTTTTATTTTTTTATCATTTTTATCGTTTTTAAATATTAAAATGTTTGATGGTTTTATATCACGATGAATTATATTTCGATTATGTAAACACTTAAGACCTTTACAAGTATCATGTATGGCTTTTTTCAAATGTATGTCTGTAGTAATATCATCAGTGATAAATTTTTCAAGTGTTTTATATGCCAATTCTGTCGCAATATAATAAAAATTGTCATCAATATATGTACCTAAATATTTTACAATATTTTTATTATTAATACGTCGTAATAAACTAATTTCATTTTCATATCTTTTAAAAGAATCTTCATTATCAACACTTAATCGTTTCACTGCAACAATTTTTGTTTTATTTTCATAATGTCCTTCATATACGACAGTTGATGGAGAATTTGCTATTTTAACATTTTTATTAATAGATATATTGTTTCCAATATATTTATAATCTTCTTTATTTGATAATTGATTTATATTTTCCTTTTTTTTCTCATTGTGTAAAAAATCTGTGGATTGTTTTTCTTTGGGTATAACTGCAATATTTAACAATGAAATGTTTGTTTCCGTTTTATCAATATTCATTAAAGTATTTGATGCTAATAATACTTCAGATGTAGCAATTAGATTAGTTCTTTAAATGAAAATAGTGAAGACAAATTTAATTGAAAATTATTATTTAATTTACTTATATTGCTATTGAACTACACTCATATTGTAAGTCTTAAAATAAGAATTACAATGATAAAAATATTATTTGCAAATACAATTATTCACGTTTAATGTGTCAGTATTTACTATGTATTCGTATGAGGAGTTCAAACATCCATTACATTTGTAAAACTCTCTATAAAAGTAGATAGTGCATAATCACATTTAAATTAAAATTAAATATGATTAGAGTTTCTATGGACAGATAATACTTATAATTGTAATTACTTATTATTGTAATTTATATTTTAAGACATAAAATAATGCTTAAAATATTAATCATGCATTATGCCGATTGAATATTTCTTCAACACGTAAAATGTATTTCAAGTTAGAAGTATATATTTACTTATTATTTGTAATAATTATCAATTAAATAAAACTAATTCTTACTTTTCTTCACTTAATAATCCTTGATTAAAATACAACAAATATTCAAATTTAAATAATTTAATATAGCGTATTTCAGCAATTTGATTATATAATCCTTTGCTAGTGAAATTAACATTTATTGAATTAACCTAAAAATAATTTTTAATAAAATATTAATTAATAATCATTATAATATAAATCTATTACTTGTTTGTAAATAAAGTGTATATTTTATTTTAATTTTATTAACCTGTATCTTATATTCATTTTCGTTTAATTTTTTTTAATTTTTAAATTTTATTCTCTTTATTTAGAAAATGGGTTTTTATTATTGCATATAATTTAAAACTCAAAAATTTACAAATTTAATTTGTATTATTATTAACATCGTTTTTGTTATTAAAATTTTTTAATTTCTAAAAATTACTCAAAATGAACACTTACAATACGCCACCTCTCGATATTAATGATACTTTATATGTATGTTAAATGAATAGGTCTGTCGATAATTTGATAAAAACAGTTGAAAATAAAAAATTAATAATAAAAGTCAAAATATTACAAATTTTTTATTATTAAATTTATTTTATTAAAGTTTAGCTAACCTAAATGTGTTTCACGTGTTAATAAAATATTTTTATTAATTTTATTTATAAGATAATATTATTTTTTTAAGTTAAATATTAATTATGTTATTGCAAAAATAATAATATAATTAACAAAAATAGATTATTTGAATTTATAAAAAATTCAAATAATAAATTTGCATATAACTTTGTAAGATTGGATTAAACAAAATAATTATCCCAATTAATTAGTTTTGAATTTTATTGTACTTTACTTTAACTTATTTGTACTTTATTCTACTTTATAAACTAAAAAGGAAAAAATTCTTACTTTTTGTAACATACTCAATAAATGTTTAGATGCTGAAAATCTCACAATAGTATCCAATAATTCATTGGCAAACCATATTAATTTAGATTTATTTTCTAATCAAATTTTAAAATAAATATTTTTGCATTATTATTTAAATTATTTATTTCTAGTTTTAAAAGTTATATAGTTAAATATTAATGTTATAGATTGTAAATTTATTCATTTCAAAACATACTTATTTTTGTGAAAGTAAATTTTTTAACAAGTTAAAATAATATCAGTTCATAATAGGAAATATTTCCTTAATCACATTTATGTTTTATAAAATTTTTAAAATCCTAAGGAGAGTCAGTCTTATACTACTTCATTGCAACAATGATTTCTAAACTAAATTTAAATTTAATAACATTATGTAAAATTAGTTTAATCAAATTACCTATATTATATTTTTATAGCTTTGATAAATTTTATCTTGATTATACATTAAAATTGTTATACATTGAAGTTATTATTTATGTATCATTAAATTATTTTATTTTGATCTTAAAATATTTATTTAAGCATATTTAACAATAATAAATTTATTGTATAATATAACTTTACCTTCGTAATTATAATTCTTAATATCAACATGCGAGTAGCATATAATAGCAGACGTTGTGTTAAGATGATCGTATTCATTTTTATAAGCTAAAAATATTTTATAATTTTATATAAATTAACTTGGAAAACAGAAAAAACAATATACTCGTTATGTTTGTACAGTCAGAAAAATTATAATATTAATATTAATATTAAAGTTTTTTCCCATTGGCTCAAATTAATCTCTTAAAACAGGGGATATTAATATTATAATTTATTTATAATTTAGATTCTGTTTTAAACTCTTATGCATACACTACAGTAATGTGTTGAGCATGTATTGAGCTTTTATTAGTCGTAAATTATGAGCAGGGAATCATAAAAAGCATCCGTTTTTTAAAATTATTCATTTATCCCGAAAATGCTAAAAAATAGGGGTTTAAAAATTAAAAATAAAATTATAATTCAAATATTAATAATCATTGTATTTGATTTAGTACTTTTAAAATTAATAAAAATTTTGTTGTAATTTATGTGTCATAAAATAATTTAATTAATAATTAAGTTATAAATTAAAAATGAAGATATTATAATTATAATATTTTAAACTCTATTTTAATTGAATATTTTTATATTTTAAAACTTATATTATAAATATGGGGGAATATAAAAAAATTTAAGGATGCGGATGCTTTTTATGATTCCCTGATTATGAATAACAGTTTTTGATGCATTTCAAAGTTTAAAATTTTTAACTAATAAAAGTATTAGTATATTAATGTTCCCCTTGAAAAGTAGATTAGTTTTAAGCGCGCTTTATAAACCAGGGAAAAGACTTATTCTTCTGACTGTACGTTGAATATTACAATTATAAATATGTATTTTTTGCTTTTTGTATGTAATTATATATTTGTTTAAACAAATGGTAAAAACAAATTTGTATTTTTTTATTGCCTCATTTATAATTATTTTAATTTTGTTTTTAACTTATTTCTATGGAAATATTTCTATTGTAATAACTGTTAATATATTAAATTTTATTATCAAATGATATTTTTTTAAACATTATTATTTAATATTAAATAATTTTATATTTTTTTAAATTGATTATAAAATATTGTTAAAATTATATTGCGTTATTTTTGTTTTATAAATGCAAGGTTTACATCATTAATTAAAACATTTACTTACATGTGCGAATAGAACTTAAAAAATATATTTTTGGTTTATCTTTAAATGATATGGTATTAAAAACTGATATAATTTCCTCCACTTTAAGAATTTTTCCATCAGAACCATATACAGATTCCATATCTGGATGCGACAATATTATAACCACAATTGCTTCATGCAAATTCTGTTCATTGTTATTAGAAATTTCATTTAGATAATTAAGCATTACTTCAGATGATAAATTTTCTTTGTAACATATTATAAATCCCAATTGTTGAAAAATGTGTTTTAAGCGTGCCGCTTCCATTGTTGAATTTTCTCTTTTTGGCAATTTATTCCCAAAATCATAATTATTAATAATTATACAATAACCATGAGGACATTTTTTCATTGGATATTTTTTTTCACCATCTTGAATTCGTTTTGATTTTTTTACCTCTAATCTAGTTTTTTCATGAGAAGTTAATAATAAATCAAGTTTTTCCATTATTTTTCAAAATATAATATAATATTAATTTTAAACTATTGTTTAAATAAACATTAAATATTGTAAAACAAATTATTAGTTAAATATTAAATAAGAATAATTAAGTTTAGTGAAAATTGCAATATAAAATACTTAAATATATTTATCTAATCATTTAGTAACCACAGTTATTGTAAATGCGTCAGTATCATAGTGATAAATTAAAAATTTTATCACATAATAATATGCGTC
>JAQIWM010000355.1:0-10363 GCA_034695285.1 Eniochthonius minutissimus | reverse complement strand
CATCTTTAGAATATTGAATTAACAATTCTCTGAGTCTTATGTGTTTATTTGTCTGTGAAAAAACATTTGAGAATAATAATAATAAATTACATTCATATATAACACATAATATGTAATTTATAATGCATATTTCATATGTAAATTTAAACAATAAATCTTTATATGTATAAAATAAATTTACACGAAATTAACTTTAGTGTGAGTATTTTTAAATTCAAAGTGTATTATCGTATTGAAACTTTGTAAGTTATAAATTTTAATTAAAGTATTTTGTCGATCATAAATTCCCGTGCTTATAACTTAAATTAAACTGTTAAATACCTTATTTGACCGAATAATTCCTCTCTATCAATTAAATCCCCACTATAATTTAATTCCCCGCCTTTAAAGACATTTAAAATGAACTTTCCACTAGCAAATAATTGTTCACTAAAAACGTATTTAGTATTAAAATTAAACACGAACCGTTTTTTTCAAATGCATGAGTTCTTCTTTCGTAATTACTAAGGATTTAGAAGTTTCATCCAATGATTGATTTCCGAGCATCCATTTTGAAATTAATTGTTTAAACTGTTCTTTACTAGTAATAAAATGATATTTTATTTTATTAATAATATTCGAACATAAATTAATTATCATTTTAATTCAATGGGATTAGATTAAAAGGTTAAAGAGAAAAAATACTAGTAATATATACTATTTATATACTAGTAATACTAATATTATATCCATGAAAGTCTTACGTCGGTTCCATTGGTTCTTTATCCTCATCCGAAAGTACAAATACATCAGAATATGGAATTCTAAACTTTTGTAACAATTCAGTCAGACTATGATAAGAAAAAATCACCATTATCTTTGAGAATTGACATTTTATATAAAATGCAAACCTCTGATGAACTGATTCAATATCAGATGGACTCTTTGTGAGAGAAAACACTCGTAATTTTGATCTTCTCCAAAGGTGATTATTCTTTAATATATATGGAATCAAAAGTGTGAGTCCACCATCATCATATAACCACCATATATCAATTGTTCCTTTCTTTTGATCTGTTTTGAATCGGTTTACTACCGTAAGTACATTTGATGGTACAACTCTTTGCCTCTGTTGTGCCTCAGAACTTCCCAATCGTCGTAATGCTTTATTATTAGAATCAGTTCTTTCAATACCCGCGACTTCACCACCATCGGTGTGTTGACCAAAAGATAAATTATTTTGTGTCTCTCCCATTCTTGAGATAGTGAATACACCCGAATTTCCTGAAATCAATTATTTTATAAGTTATTTATTTATTTTTATAGATTTTATATTTTATATATATATATCATTTTAATGATGATTAAATTCAAATTTATACGGTATAAATCATAGGTTCTCAAACCGTGGCCCGCGAAGGATTTTCCTTTGGCCCGTATTATAATAAAAAGCTTATAATTAATAAAAATACAAAAATTTATTTCATAAAATCCCTAAATATTTTCCTAAACTATTTCCAAAACTAGTATATTCAATACTAGTATATTCACAAATTGTTATTTAAAGTGATCATTATCAATAATTCTAATTTTAACAAAAATGAGTAAAAAAAATCAATGAATCGAATCTTACATTTACTAGTAAATTGAAGTTACTAGTAATTACTAGAATTACTAGTAATTTGGTTTAAATAAATTTGGCATGCGACCAAATTTTTTACTGATTTTTGGCCCGCGTATTATAAAAGTTTGAGAACCTATGGTATAAATTATACCCAATTGTGACGAATAGTCCTGATAATTTCCACTAACTAGGTCCAATTCAGGTTCAAAATATTCAGAAAAATCATGTCCCTCCTGAATTCGAAATATTATTAATGAATAATGTAAATCAAATGTTGAACTATAAAAATTTCAATTATTAATAAAAGATAATTTGAAAAGTTTTATTTCTCACTGAATAAGATTAAAATAATCTAAAAGATCACTTTCAATGCACTCATTCCAATTGCTCTTAAACCCCATCATCACTATATTAGGACGAAGTTTTCCTAATCCTGCGGACTAAATGTAAGGTTTTATTAATTTCTATTATTATATATTATATTATTATTATTAAAGCGTCTCAAAATATGTATAAACGTTGAAAATATAAATATAAATGTTAAAAATGTGTACTATGAGTGTATTAAATCTTACAGTAAGACTCTTACTTTTAATGTAAAACATTAGCAAATTACATACACATACATATACATGTACATTATGTGTGTTAATGTTTTACATTTATAGCACACCATTTTTAACTTTTTCATAGATATTTGAGACTCTTTTATTATTATATTTGATTATTATATATTATATATTATTTAATTATAATATTATTGGATAATTAAATAAAATAATAACCTGTAACATATGTTTTACACCGTTTCCCAATGTATCAGATTCAGAAAGTAAATAAAAAGCTTTAATTTTGCGTGCATTGAGCCAAATGCTTTGATTGTCAATAGCTTTTGTTCTGACATTATGAGGAATTTGTCCATTGACGATTTGTGCCACAAAAAGCAAACCAAATCTTTTAGTAATATTATGTGCCATATCAACTAATGCAGGTCTGGCACTAGGATTTCCCGTTAATAAAAGAATAAATGGGCGATAGTGTTTTACATGATCCTGACGGGAGTTTATATTTGATGCCATAGACATTGTCAAGTTAAATGATTGAGCCTCTAATGATGAGCCCCAATTAGCGTTATCTTTAAAAATAGAGCATATGTTTTCAATTAAATTTATTTCTCAACAATAATTATATGAAATATTAATTAATACACTGAAACCTGTCTACATTGAACACGGCAAGTACCGTCTAAATCATCGGCACTTACCGTGTTCAATGTAGACAGGTTTCACCGTAATTACCGGGATTCCAAAAGAACATGAATAGCCAAATAATGATCATGACCCCGATTACAATTACTGATGATTTCCAATCGAAAAGGAACATAAGTACTATACATACGATACCGCATATTAAACTAACCCATTTGTTAAAATATTTAAAACTTGGACGAAAACTAGGAGATTTTATAAATGACACGTGAAAACATGCGACATTTACCAAGAAAAATGCGGCTAAATAAAAATTTGACACTAAAACCCCTGCATAATTAAGATCAGCAATTGCTACAAATATCGCTGCGACAATAAATACGGGAATATATGCTAATCGCGGATCATTCGCAGGGCCATATCCTTTACCAAAAGGAGCAAATCCCGGAACTAACCGATCCTCGCAAAATGCCTAAATAATAAATAAGTATTAACTATTATTAACTATTATTAACTATTATCTTACACAAAAACTTTCTTCTGTAAAATCTCATTCTTTTATAATATATAATATACTAATGCTATAATAACAATATATTAATATAATATAATATACTAATAGTACAATATAATAATATATTAAATAACAACAATTTAAATATTAACAATGGCCAAATTTCGGTTCTTAAAAAGGTAGAGATATGACGGTGCATTTCAAGTATTTAATCATACATGAAAAAAGTCCGATGGCTCAGAAGGGGATGTATGTACAAAATATACAGCGTATGTACAGTGAAACTAATAAATCTTTTCCCTCATTTAAAAGGTGCGCTTAAAACCAATCTGTTTTTAAAGGGAACATTAATATACTTATTTAATAATTTTTCATTAATTCGTGGATATTTGGAACTTTTAAAAACTCAGCTCATGACTTTAGACATTTTCACATTCATGATCTGTGTATGAGTGAAACGCTGAGTAAAGTTTATAGGCACTGCAATTACTAATAAATTGTAAAAAACAAATGTATTGATTTTTTCTAATTTTTAAGCGCCTAATTTGAGGCGATGGAAAAAGATTTATTGGTTTGACTGTACATTTTCACTAATAGGGGCACCTTTACTATTTTTAAATAATAATGTAATCTAGTTATTCCAAAAATAAAACATTTTCAAAGTAGTAATTTCGATCAATATTATGTATAAAAATTGAAATTTTTATACATAATATTGATCTTAAGACATAATCGTATTAAAATTAAATTAAAATTAAATTAAAATTAAATTAAAATTAAATTAAAATTAAATTTAACAGAAACTGTGTCTGAGATCGTAATTAAAATTTGTTTTAAAATAATTTAGTTCCAATTTTATTTTAATATTAATTCGGCATAAGATTTATTTCTCTATTGTTTAATAAATAAATAAAATAAATAATATGTTTATATTTAATAAAAACCTGAAAAATTCTCGGTGCTGCAGTATAACATCCCAATGCAGATGAGAGTGTGGCTGAAAAAATTCCGAGATATATGAGTGGATCTATTAAAATGCCAGTGTGAGATATTCCTCCGGACATTGACATAGTTTGATAATCATTAATGAGACCATAGGGACATTTGTCGGCGAGACATGTGACATTGTTAAAGATAATATCCTCAGGATTTCCTGTTTGATATGCAACAATAGTAAATCCGGTAAAGATAATAATCACTGCGTATGTGGTTGAAGTCGTGGCAATTGCTAAGAATGTGCCCTTTGGAATGGCGGTCGCGGGATCTTTTAGATCGGCAGACATACTCGCACCGGTGAATATACCAGTTACAGAGGGGAAAAAAACCCCAAAAACGTCAAAAAACTTTGCTCCATCCCATCGTGGAACTAAATTTGGCACAATCACATAGTTATGCCAATATGCAAATCCACGGCCCTTTTGACCTTCAGACGGGGGTATCAATGCACCGACGAAATAATCAGTCAATGATATCACCAGTGATATGAAGAAGAACATCATTGTCTACAGAACAGTAAAAAAATTTTATTTATTAATTGAACAATTTATTTAAAACTTTATATATATCTTTATAAATACTCAGTATATATATAATTTATTTAAATCTTACTTTTGATTCAAATTCAAGGCTTATTAATGGAATGGCCGCAATTATCACGAGCAATATATAACCGACGATTCTTTGATCATTAGCAGCTGATGGAATCTCACAAATCCCTATTCCGTATGTCTAAATGCAATGAAATATAATACTAAAATACACATAATATACAATGTACTTTAATGTACTTTATTATACTGAAAAATAATTATAGCACGAGTGACTATTTTCTACTAATTTCACTAAATCATTTTTAAGTATATCTGAAAAAGTTATTACAGTGAAACCTGTCGTCAGTTGGGCACAGGCAGTACCGATGATTTAGACGGACGTTTCCGTGCCCAAGTTAGACAGGTTTGACTGTATCCAAAAAATGTTATTACATTTAAAATATCGGATACACTTGAAGCAGAACCGAGTAAATTTAGTCCGACAAAAGCTGCATTAGTAAATGAAAATAGTAAACCAATGATGGCACCCGTTTCCACCCCGAGACTTCGTGAGATCATTGAATAAATGCCTCCGGCACCGATATCCCCATTCGTACATATCGAAATCATTGACAATGTTGTAATTGTTGTAATTATTGTCGCAATTATTATTTGAACCAATGCTAAGACTATGAATACAATTTTTTATTTATAATGTATTTTTATTATTTTAATAAATTATTTATAACTATTATTTATTTATTAATTATTTATTTATTAAGTTATTAATTAATTAATTATTAATTATTTATTTATTAAATTATTTATTAATTATTTGTAACTCACTAACTCCCGCTTGCCCCGCCATCCAACCCATACGGAGAAATAGCATCACCCCAAATAAATTCATCATCGTTCGTATCTAAAAATGTGCGAAAATGTGTGTATTAATAATTAATTTGTTGCTATGTGCCCATATCTCAGCATGTACTTTTTTAATTAAACTTTTTAATTCATATCATATCATGTATTTTGTAAAAAATAATTTTCTTTCGTTTTTTATAAAATATTTAATTTTTACTCAATAATTTTCTATTCCATTATTAAAAATATTCCTCTGTTCCCCCTTTGATCAGCTATGCTCTCAGTATTGATGTTAAATTTATTTTTATTATGATAATTCTGAATTTATCAAATTATTATTATTATTATTATTATTATTATTATTATTATTTTAATGTTTTAATTCTATGCTGAAAAATTATATTAAATTCTTGTTGTTCTTCAAATATCCAAATACTTTTTAATAAGGGCGTGAGTATTATTACGTGATTTTATAAAATCCGATTTATTATTGAATCTTTAATTATTACTAGTGTTAAATTATTATCCCACTCTATTTTAAATTTTAAAATAATCCTCAATATTTATAAATATCTACAAATTTATTATACAAATTTTACTTAAAAATAAAGTTTAAAATAATATTTTATTAATTCTTAATTCAACCTTTAGTAATAAATTCGCAGGTGCATCACTTTGAACTCTATTTTACACTTACATTAGGGATGAATTGAAAAAAGTGGGGGCTAATAATTTAACACTAAATATTACATTAAATCGGTTGTGATAGCATGTGGTTTCGCCGAATATATTTTCGCCGGAAAAAAGTGTCGATTTTCCGAAAAAATAGAGTTTTATAATTTGGAATAAGTTCTATTACATGTATGTAAAGTCTCAAAACCATGCGATTTTTTATTTCAGTTTTTAAGTACAGTAAACCCTGTATAAGTCGAACACCTTCGGGACTGTAAAATTGTGTGAGACATAAACTCCATAAAATAAGTTTAGGGACAGCACTAATTTAGCAATTATTTTTGAGTTTTAATTATTTTATTTGAATGAAATTTTTATATTTTGTTTGGAACAACTAAAGAAAAAGATATGACAAAAATTTAGGTAAATCAATTAGTGACCCTAAACCAGTTTAAACTCACTTAAACTGACCAAACCTAAACTTATTTTGCACACAAAAATTGAATTTTTTTTTGTTTTTTGGGTATAAAAATCCAGAGACCAGATCTATTCACCTAATTTTTTGTGATATATATTTTATTCCGATATTCTTTACTATATATAAAAATTTAATTGAAATTAACTAATTGCAACTTAAAGATAATTGCTAATTTAATGCTGTCCCTAAACTTATTTTGTGGAGTTTATTGTATTTAAATTAGTATTGAAATAATATAAAATAATAAATTTTAATTGATTTAAAACTAACAAAATTGTTTACATACTTTACTGGCATAAGAAACTGTTGAAATCGGTGCGACCGGAATCAAAGTCTTAGTTACGAGACCAAGTCCACCATACCCTCCATAACCTCCATACCCTCCATACCCTCCATACCCTCCATGACCAATTAGTACGCCGTTAGTCATAGCGACCAATGCGAGAACAGCCTTTTTTGTAGGATTAAAAACAATAATTAATTATTTACTTTTTATGCTATTAATAATATTAATCACAAAATATAAGTAACATACCAAAATTATAGATTTCATTCTATTACAATATTATTTGGCGTGAGTATTGTTATGAGTGATGATTGAAAAGTTAATGAGTTTTTGACTCATCACTATTGCTTTATATATTAGGAATTTGTTGGGCGTTGTTCCATCATAAGGACTTATAAAATATATTACTTTTGTTTTTATTTTTACTTAAATCTGGAATTTCAAAGTTTTTCCTCATTTATTTTTAGAGTTAAATCATTATTCTAATTCTTTATTTTAATTTTTTTTTTGTAATCATATGATATTATTTTACTTTTAAAAAGTTTTATCTTTGTCTGTTCATCTTTTATGTTTGTAATAAAAATTAATTAATTATTTGTATCTCATGATTATAAATTACATTTTCATTTAAAGACTAATGCAAACTGTTTTTTTGGCAATGACAATGAAATATTAAATGCAACAATATATACATTGTAAATAAGTATTAAACCTTTTTTCTTCGATGAGTTTTCTTTCAGCACATTAATGGTTTCTAATTAATTGAATCAATCAATTATTTTAATTATTTTTTAGAATATTTGTTCTTTATATTTTTATATTAAATATTTAATAAATAATAATTTATTGTTTTATCATTTATTTAATTTATTTTTTAAATTATGTCTTTCACTATCACTGACATACTTCTCGAGTACTCTGGTTTCGGATTACGTTATTTTAAATCAAAAAGAAATAAAATAATGGTATTTCCATTATTATTTTTATTAGTCACGTTCTTTGCAAATGTTGTCCATGGCCATGGCCTATTAATAAATCTTCACGAATATTAGCATTTAATTATCATTTTACTTTTACTTTTATTTCATTTTTGAGCCGTGACAATGAAATGATTGATCTTATGATATCGATTAATCATAATTTATTAATTAATTATTAGTTATTTATACAAAAATTTACATATATTTATTTGAAATAATCACATTGTTGTGTGTAGAGATAGGAAATTAATAGTGTTTGACCAATGATAAAAAAATATAAAAATAATCCTTATCAATAATTTTATTTCCTTTATTATTTTTAATGTAAAAAGATGAGATTAATATTAAAATATTATTCTTATATTTTTTAAAATAAAAATAATAAAGGAAATAAAATTTCTTAATATAATGGAAAACGCTATTGTTAAGGATATTAACTATTAAACAAAATGCGCAATAATATAATTTCCAATAATAGATTATAGATATAAATAATAAACAGATTTGTATATGCCTCAATCCCTCGAAATCCCTACTCTTTTAATAGATTAAAATATTAAAATATTAATTACCTTATGTGTTCTTCACTAATTAACATTATTAAATATAATTTAAAATAAATAATTCTCATTTAACTAATAAACGAACTCCCAATAAAATAAAAGCAAAAGTGTTGTGTTATTTCGACACTAAATAACAAGACTATTACAAAACTTTGAATAATTTTTAATAAAATTCATATCAAATTTGATATAATTTTATCAGTTTTTCTAAGTCTTAAAATTTTCCTCATAGAGTTAGATAAACACACTATTTATTAACCATCTGTACTTTATCATTGTTTATTAACACCGTTTTATTGGTCTGAAGGTTTTTACATCATTGTTGCAAAATATGAGAAATGAGAATATAAAATTAAAAATTTAATAATAATTACAAATTTTATTAATTTTTGGAATAATTTTGAGAATCAAACAGAAGTCGATTAATTTTGAATAATTAACTATAGTTAATTTTAATGAATCAATCCTTTTCCGAGACCATATCCACCGATAAGACCGCCTTTACCCCAACCTCCGAGACCCAAACCTCCGAGACCCAAACCTCCGTATCCCAAACCTCCGTGTCCCAAACCTCCGTATCCCAAACCTCCGTATCCCCAACCACCATGACCAATTGCAATTGGAGCTGCGACAGCGACACTTTTTACTGCGACGGGAACTGACACGGGTTCAATGGTCTGTCATAGTAATTAATTAGCAATTAGTAAATGATAAGAAAGTAATTGCAATTAATTTATCATCACCTGAACACCCCATGCATCTCCATATACTAATGGTGCACCATGACTAAGGCCAATGTGTGCGGGAATAGCATTAGCAAATGCTACAATTGCCAATAGAACCTGTAATTGTGTTAAATATTGATATTAAATTTTATTTTTAATGTTAATATCGGAGAAAAATTACTAAAATACTATTATAATTTTAATATGATTTACTTACAATTATTGAGTTCATTTTGAGATGTGTGAAATTAAATTTGCGTATAATAATTCGCAATTAAAATTAAAAGTGATATTCAATGCAAAAGGCTTTTTATAGCAAATTTTATTATTATTGTACGGGCGTTGTCTTTTGACATTTTTTAATTTTGGAAAAATGCACATTTTTATTTTATTTTTCGTTTTATAAATGGCAATGATTTTCTTAAATATTACAGTTATGTTTTAATTAGAATTGAATCAGAATGTCAAAAAATAATAAAAGTATTTAAATGTAATTAAAAAATAAAAGTAAAGGATAAATCTTTTACTATTTACAGTCTGAAGGACTGTCTTTTGTGTTTAAAAAAGAATATAATTTAAATCTAAATTTTAGTTTTATTTTAATATATATTGAATTTGTATTTTTGTATTTTAATGAATCAATTAACAGAGTTAAATAATTGTAATTAATTTTATAATAAGTTTTTTATTTTTTAAAAAATTTTATATAAAGAGTTTTTATTTTTAAAATATTAATAATGTATTTATTATTAATAAAAATGTATTATTATTAATCATAAACGCGTAGTATTAGTAATAATAATGAATTGTTAAGATGATTATAGTAATTTTAAATGTTCATTATAATTTTTGCCAAATAAATACTACCCTTTTACCGTACATATAAGAACATGGGCTTATATCTCGAGTTTGGAAAATTTTGAAAAATTATTACAAATTTA
>JAQIWM010000354.1:0-10367 GCA_034695285.1 Eniochthonius minutissimus | reverse complement strand
CTTCAATTAATTGATTTAATTTTGTCGATATAATGCTAATGTGATTAAAGTACTGCACCTCAATTCAATTAGCTCCATACTAATGTATGCGAATTTATAGAGCATTAAAGAACAGTTAATACTGGCAACAGGTAAGAGAAAAGGTAATTTTAATTAATTATTAAAAGAAATGATTATTTCCTGAATTTTTTTATACCTCCGTAATGATTGCACATTGCTAATTGTGTTATTATATAATATTAAATTATTTAAAAAGTATTATAAAAGAGTGAATTTTATATAATAATGTATGTGCATTAAGTGCAGTGAAAAATGAGTGTACAAAAATGGGTTCAAAACTTTTTTGATAAGAACTTTAATAGAACTTTAATAAATTAATATGAAAAAACTTAAAAGGATTAAGTGCTTTAATGCTTTTTTTCTTTTCCATTTTCCGTCATCAATCGTAACATTACTATTACAATGGCATATATAATTTTATTTCCGAACGTTATTATAAATTAAAATGCATGTTTATCATCAATTCCCTATGAAGAGGACACAAAGAAAATTACTTTAAATTTTAGTATATATGTACATGCATACATATAACGTTATATTATGAAAGTATATTTATTATTATGATGGTATTCAATTTTTGGTATGAAGTGATGCATAACGACAGAGGAAAAAGATGATGCGCACAAAAGTGTAATTATTCAGATAAGACTCTGATGCACGAGAGAATTGACGGTCCAAATAAAGTTAAAGTTTTCGCATCGATTCACTCATGCAATGTGCTGCTATTGTTGTATATGTGCCCTCCGATCCCGAATAACAATTATGGGGTATTAAATCAGCACACAGAGAGAAAGAGGGTATTTAGAGAGTTAAAAAGAGGCAAATTCAAAAAAAGAGCAAATATATGGGATGCTGTGAATCTCTGTCACTAGTATGCGATACAAGCGGATGTGAATATGAGATTCGCATACATATTTCCCGATTGGCCTCATCTATCAGGGGACAAAGTTTTACGCGCCTAAGGACATGATTCTTGCATCTCTCTCACATAACTATAAAACTGCACATTAAACACATCCATGGACTAAGGCATAATACATAACTCTGTTTGATCAATAACTTATATCGATCGCTCATGTGTATGTAATCGAAACTCTGGACTCGGTTCTGTGTCGTCCAAAGTCAAAGGCGCTTACATTTTAGTTGTGCTCAAACATTGTTCCTGAGTTCATGATAATGGCGAAGGGCGATAAATTATGACATTATGAATTGGTCTGACATCCAATGTGGCATCTGGAGCTGGATTGTGGCTCTATCATCATCTTCATGTACACACTTTCTCGAAGCTCCATCCTCATTCCGGAATTGCATTAGTGCCATACCATGAGATAATTGTATATGATGGCACTATCCAAATATGAATTTTCTCTGATTTACAGATGATCCTTCTGTTTGCTGCTGTCGGTGATAATGTTGGTGCTTATATTACATTTAATTGTTCACTCTCTTATCGCATATTTATTTTTAGCATTTTTGCATTTATATAAATGATATGCATTTTGTCCTCTCTCTTTTATTTCGAAATATGAATTGTTTCATAATTTGATTAATTTCATTATATATCCGCAAATTTTAACGCGCGTTATTATCGCGTAATACACATTCCAATTGTAAGTGCAGTGTTTATTAATAGTATTTTTGAGGAATAAGATATTTGCTCTTAAAGTAGTTGAAAGTAATTAAATGAATACCTCAACATCATGTTTCGCATAGTTATTTTTTACACGTGAGGAATGCTGATCCAAAGTTTCAATTTCAATTTCCCGATCATTTTCACTGTTATTATCTGAAGATTGTGTGGAATTAAAATCGTTTGATATAAACGCAGGATTCCAAACACCCAATTTAATATTAGAAAAATACTCACAATTGGGGCATACTGTACCAGTACTATTACCACCAGTAGCGGACATACTCCTGTTTTGATGGTAAATGCATTGACTGGAATTATTGCACCTCAAATTACAATTGCAATTTCTTTTGGTTTCATTTGGTACCGGGGTTTTCATTGAGTTCAATGAACATCCGGTGCTTTGAATGCAGTCTCGTGTCTCACCAATAAATAACCACTTTAATCGACTATTAAATTTGTGATCAGCTGCCACTTCCCTATGTGGGGAGACACATTTTTCTTTGCGACTTCTATGGTATTGTCTGTCACTGGTTAAGGATGCTCCTTTATCTCTTACTGATACTATTGAGGGGGAATTAATATTATACAAATTTGCTACTTCCTGATACTTCATGGTATGAGGGCGATTGCCAATAAATTTCAATGATGGAATTGTTTGAGTGTGAAGATTTTCATGCTTAAAATCAATATAACTCATTGATGATGAACTTTTACCACGCAATGAATTTGAAGAGTATTTGCACTTTAACTCTTTCAATTCCTGATTAACATTCTCATTATCATTGCGAATACATTTAGATTTTGAAACAGTGAATAAATTACTCTTTGAGATACTTTCTGAATCAAAATCGATTTCTTTGGGTCGTGTTTCAATAGATTCATTTCCTTTGAATTGACTTTCTCGTGCATGTGATGAATCAGTATTAACACTTTCACCATTGTGGTGTTTTCCCTTTCTCATGAATGTTAAAAGGTTATCATTCAAATTAATTATTCCCTTCAATCGTGAGTGATTGTGATTCGACGGATTGTCTTTAGATGGTTGAAAGTTTTCCTCAATTTGACTATTCTCTTGAGCAGTGATGTCTCTTTGCAGTTGCAATTGTTCACTCTGTTCACATTGTTCAACATTGGAATCAGTCATTGGAGAAGATACTGCACTTCGACGATGGCACACCATTAATAACTTGAGGGCAATAAGAATTGAACACAGTTGCATGAGAAATAATAGTGCAACAAAGAGAATGGATAACAATTCTGCTGACGAAGAACGCGATGATTTGTATGTCATTGAATTGTCTCTGATGGTATCTGATGATTGGATGTACGTCCATGAGAGTAGTATTGTGAGAGTGAAAATAAAATCGCTAAAATAATAGAACAATGCAGGGAACAATTTGCATTTATTTGACAAATCAAATGCATCACAAATAGAACTTTGAGATAAATACGAATCATACAGAAGCAGATACGCGTTCCATGAGATCGACATCCATTTACCGATCGATGGGCAATTGCATTTCCAATTTGGGCTCACATTTGTTCTCACTCTTGTAACAGATGCATTTGTCACCTTATGCTGTACCCGCATTGTTGGACATAATTTGAGGTAAAGTAACAATTGGAAAGATATCCAAAATAGTACCATCACACCAAATGCGATTATCGACAAAGTTATGGTGAAGAGTATTGCCAAACTGCCGACTCGAGCCAATGTATGCGCTAATATATGACAGAACAGAGCAATCTTAAAGATTGCATCAATGGCCTCATTTTCACCCCTTTTGAGTGATGATCTGCCAATTGGTGCACCACTATCGGACAAATGCGAAGAACCGATAATATATGTCCGGCCCTTGTTTTTGTTTGAATTTTCGATTAGATTTGGGTGTGTGACAAGTCTCAGTGCCGCCCAATAAATGCAGTTCGCCACAGTAATATCTGTTGCGATACATACTGATTGTATAATTAGAATGATACAACAGAGCCCAAATGATGGCATTTCATAGGAATAATAATCATAGTAAATCTCATTGTTCAGACTGTTGAATAAAAGATATGCCTGAATTATGGCCATGGGCATGGATGCGGCATGACATGTGATGAGTTTGATATGTGTAAATTGATATGATACTGAAGCAACAGGAGTAAGGAGAGTATTGTTGTTATTACACATTTTGCAATTTGTTCTCAATTTTTTCTTTGATATAACATTACATAACAATAAAATGTTAAAGCATCGCCAAAATATACCGATCTGAAACAAGTGTGTAATCAAATATGCAATCCTATTACTGCCGAATATACCATTACTGTACAATGGAGCATCAATAGAGTCACCGGCAGTGGCGTCGGTAAATTTATTCCCATAAATAAATGAAACTGTATTTGGCAGTATGATAAATGCCATAAAAAATAGTCCCAAAGTTAATGGCAAAAGTTGCCATTGATCATCATTTGCCAACCATAGTACTTCGATGACTGTGCCTAAATTTGCAAATAGCTCAATGAGATGCACCATCATAAGAATGAAAGTGCACTTTTGAATGTGCATCAGTTGCGGATCAATCTTTTCAACCATTTTTATTTCTTATTCCAAACACTTTCACTAACACTTTCACTAACACATGAACCCAAAAATAAATTACTAAATTTACATTTTCATATCTTTTCACCGTCATCACCATCACCATCACCAATAATAGCGTCAGCCTAAAGTTAAATTGAATAACTTATATATTCTTCAGAAACAACATGCTTTAAATAAATGCTAATAATGAATATATCGCACAAAAGCGAATTATGAGTTTTTAGCTTTATTCTTTCCGTGTTAAATATGATATAAGTTAAAATATGCATAAAGATAAAAAAAAACATTTGTTCCAATTATAGTTAGTATCGTATATTAGAGCGAATATACTTTACTAACTTACTACGGTAAAACCTCAGTAATTTCAACAATGTCGGGTTAAAAACATCGACAGCATAAAATTTTGAATTTAAAATATTTTTAAAATTCAGAGTTTATTAACATTTTTATGTAAAATGAAAATGTATAAATATAATACTAAAATACTTTTGACGGTTGAAAGAAAAGCAGAGTTTAAGAATGTTCAATTTTAAAGATTTTACTGTATTACTGCAAAAATGATATCATCTTTGGGCCCGCATATAATGGCACTAATTTGATTATTGGTAAACTACATCCGGGTTTACGTCTGCGATTCATTTGCATTGAAAATTAAACGGGAATTTGCATATTCCTTTAGTGTATTCAGCTTTAGGAGTAATAAAAAGTTAAAAGAAAAAAAAAGTTAAATTATAAATAAAGACGTTATGTTATGTTACTTTTATACAATAAATTTAAGTTTAAAAAATTAATAATAATTTTATTTTTTTTTAATTGAAAAACTTTCACTCAAAAGTTGGCACCAAAAATCTTATAGAAATATATATTCATCGTGAAGTTATTTAAATTACATCATTATGTACAAAATTACAAAAATTACAGCAATTTTTGGCGCGGTGATATACGCACATGCACTTAAGTATAGTGCCATCATAGTAAATTTATATAACGAACAAAAGATTATTTTACGTGAATAAAAATTAACATAATGAAAGAGTGAAAAATGTTGAAAAACAAAGTAAATACAAATGACAAAAATGGCAATAATACAATAGTAAAATATTATTAAATGGGATTACACATGAATACGTGGCATTTTAAGTATTATGGCACAATATGACATAACAGTGCATATCACACATTACAGAACATAAATAATTTTGTTGAATGAAACAGTGTATGTATGATTAACATTAAACTGAGACACTGATGATATTGGTTATGTTTTTACCTATTAAATGATGTTCTCTTTCTTTACGAAAGGAATTTATGATTACATATAATTGATGAGTGAGAAAATATTATATAACAAATGTGGAAATATAAATAATGATAACGCGTTAATAGTGTGTTTGTACGGTCTTTATCTTAAGCTATAATGGTGTTTCATGCCTCTTGTAATATCTGCTGTGATGATGATGGTGATGATGATGATAGAATCCTTTCGGACCCTTCAATGGGCCTCTCGCGTGATGTGCGGGACCTCTAATGATCTGCGGAACTAAATTCACATCATATTCTGATTGATTAATATCTGTATCAATATCTCCATCATCACTTGAGTATGACGCCACAGCATTAACTGTGATAAAGTGCTGATCATTTCTCATCTGTTTTCTGCATTTTGTTCGTGCCGCACCCCCGATGCCAGAACTCGCACCATTTCCATGTCCACCACCGATTGGACCATTAATTGCTCCGGTGACAGTTCCATTTCCGCGATAATAACGGAACTCACGCGGTAATGTATAAGATCGTGGTAATGAAACTTGACTATCAATATCTGAAGGGATACGATTTTGCTGTTGATGGTTATGGTACTGTTGTTGATGATTATTATCATTATTATTATTATTATTATTATTATTGCCTGTGCCTGTGCCATTAATTTTAATGTCTTTTATATTAACATTCTTTGCGTTTCTCTGTTGAATCATTCCCTCATGATTATGATTGTTGTGATTGTCATTGTTGAAGTCATCACCATCTTCACTCGATTCTTCTAAAGGCACTCCGGGAAATCGTGATAATCTTGGTGGCAATACACAAGATGGATAATCGTAAAATACTCGACTGTTATCGAGATAATGAGGCGCTAAAAGAACTTCAGGAGTTTGAGTTCGAAGTTTAATTTTCCTGTAAACGGGATGATAGTAATAGTGCATTCCACGATTGCCCAAAGGAACAAACGGTGGAATTGCGGGCGGATGCGCCATCCATGGTCGTTTCTTTGCCTGTGGTGGTACCACCTGATGAGAGAGCGGCGGCGGCTTAATTCTGTCCAAAATATGAGGTTTGAGTTTTCCCGATTTTATCTCTTCCTCAATCTCTTTGAGTTGCATCAATTGCTGTTGTTTCTTTTCCTGCAGCTTCTGCTGTATATCAACACGTGATCCAATTGCTCCATTCTCTAAGTCGTTGCTTATTGTTGTCGGAGATGCGATACTCGTTGGTGTGGGACTAAGTAAATGGAGATCGGAAAAATTAGCGACCGGTGATGGTGCGATACTCGCGGAAAAGGGATGTTTCGCGGAGATGGATGGCAGTGGAGATGTGGACATTGCGGGTGTGATTGGCCTCAATATACCATTTCCCAATTTTGATTTCTTCCAAAAAGTTGCAGGACTCGGAATAACATTAGGCACTGGAGTTACAGGTAATTTGGCACCAGTGATACACTTATTACTTTGAATATTGCTAAAGAGTGTTCCCGATGATTGTATATTCGTAACATTCGTTACAACCGCATTTGCTGATGATATACTCGGATGTGCCGGTGGAGGAATAAAAGTCGACGGTTTCTTTTTCTTGCGTTTAAGTGCCGGATTAAGTCGACAGTTAAACACCCCCGGAATTGCAGTGATTACTCCGTTTGGTGCTGCATTCATTGTTGTAATTTGTAATTTTCTATCATCACAAGAGTCTGTGAATCTCCCATTGAGTGGACCATTGCTATGAATTGCGTCATTAAATTGCTGATTACCGTGTTCGGGACAATGGGATGCTGTGTACTCAATAGCGTCATAATGTGATGCTAATAATGTGTGTTTCAAGTGACGAATGTGAAAGAATTTATAATAAAGTATCATGAAGAGCATTCCCATTGCAAACCCTCCCCATACGAGTAATATCGCTATTTCCTGATACCACGGTGATTCACCCGAACGAACAAATATGCATACCGTTAATAACAATGTATTTTCCAAAAACATTGTTCCATAAAATGCTATCATTTTATTACGTGAATTTTCCTGTAAATATTAATATATTAATATTAAAAATATTTTAATATATTAATATTGAGATGAACTTTATCCTTTTATCACTCACTTCCTGCATATTAATATAACAGAATATATAGACCCATGCGACCATGAATGAGTAAAATATCTTCTTTATGAGTGACATCTTTTCACCGTGAAATAAATTTTTAGGCGATAATAACCAGAGAAGCATACTGAACCAGTGAAGAATTATTACTGCGAAAACCCAATAACTATAAAGTGTCGCGTATACTGTTAGTGCCACGACACGCGATGTCACAGTTCTAATTGAGAAATTTTAATTAACACATTACTATTTTTATAATTCACTAATAATCAAACAGAACTTACCCCAAACGCCAAAAGAATTGAAAGATAACACCCAACCATGTGAGCACTAATTTATGAATATTTTGTCGTCGTACATTTTTGCTGAATGATGCCAATGCCCAACAGAGGCTAAACAGTGACAAAAATGTTGAAATTATATTCAAATCCGTTATCTCATCAGGGAATGTCTTTTGCCACATCAGATAGATCTATGGAAAACAGATATTACATACACAATTACAACGTTATACCATATATAAGTGCCTAAAATAGATCACGAATCATTACAATTAATTAACTATTACTCACTTGAATAATTAACATTGGAGCCGCTTCGCAAAAGGCGTGCACCATCCGCAGCATGCAGAGATCGCGTACTTCGTGTTTAACTGATAACAGATCCACAGGAATAAACAATTTGAAGTATCGCCACAATACTCCACATTGAAACACATGAGTTACAATCACACAAACACCTTTTAATTGTAATAAATTAGAGTTGTTTTTGCTTTTTCGTGTGTACCAATTAAGGGACAGTATTTGACTGATAAGAGCCGAACTTAGTATTAGAATCAGTGTTAACCAGAACCAGAGAGTCTTTTGCTCGAGATATAACGTATATACAGTCACTGAATCAAATACGACATCACAAAAGTATGCGGCTAAAGATATGATATTAAAAAGAAGATCACAGAGTGGTAAAAACTCTGGTGATTGAATGCTCATTAAATGTTCATGTTCATGAGTATAATAATGAACTACAGATTGTTGTGGTTCTTGTGACGGTGATTGAATTGGAAATTGATGATGAAGATGAAGATGATTCTGGTGATTGGCCGCAGTTAAATAAGTTGTTGCTGATGATGTTGGACGTGGTGATGCGGCGCAATTTAAACTCGATTGTGGTGGAATTTGTGGCAATTGTTGCTGATGATGGTGGTTATGGTGATGATAATGACTGTGTTCCGGTCTCTGTTGATTTAAACAATTACCATTTGCCAATTGCATTTGAGGATCCATGTAAATGTTCGATGGTTCTATATTCTCGAATGTTGTCATGGAATTGTGTGCTGATGGTACGGTGCAATTGTGTCTTTGATGATGATGCTCCTGTGCTGAGGTTTCTGAACACATCACCCATTTGAATATGAGACAATCAATAGATTAATATCACACTCCTCACGTTTAATTTGAATTTAAAACTCCGCGACGAATGACATGCGATACTATGGCACCACAGTATAGAACTTTAAAACAACTTTTTCATTACTTTTGTACTTTCACCTCTTTACTTCATATATCCTTTAATTTGATAATGGCAAATATTGGCATTGAGTATTTTAATGAATTATTTAAAGAAATTGCGTGATGTCAGTATAGTTAATCATTGCAAATTACTGAGAGTAACAAAGACAATGCAATGCAAGTGTTTTATCAAAATAGACGATCGTGAACATCTCTGTGGGAGCCATTGTACAAGACCTGTATACCTGTGGCACAAGGGACAGGTAAGAGCTGCACCCTATACTAAGGTATGTATGGAATGTGGAATTTGGCAGTGGCAACGTCAGCAGGAGTCTTAAGCCGGGACTTAAGGGGATGGGGACGGGGGACAGAGAGTTTTAGACTTCGTTCATTCTTAAATACAGTGCTAAAGAAAGATGAAAGTCCCACAAAGAACCCGAAGAGAAAAACTTTTTCACTAAACATAGCGGAATGCGGTAGAACATGAAACTAAATATTTACATCATCAACAAAAAGAATAACAAAAAAGTCATACTCTTTATTATGCATCTTTATTTGTTATACAATAAAATGATACTCATACTTTTACTGTATATTTTATTAAAGAGCATTTCCCACACTTTCAATGCTATGTTTTTATCAATGAAATAAACCATCAGCAAAAGGAAAGTGCCCATAAAATTAAAACAATGGTCAATTCAATCGCTTTTAGATGCTCATATTTTTTCGCAGTTAAAAGTTTGGCGAAAATGTGAAAACTTTTCACATTATTATAAAAGTGAACATTAAAAACTTATAACAAATGTAAATTCAATGTTTAATGTATCATTTTAAAATAAATTTTCATTTTCAAATTTAATTATCATAATAAAAACATGTTATTTATTTGCAAAATTTATTCATTTAAATAAAACTTTTAAGTATTTTTATCAATTTTATTTAATAATTGTATACAGAGTGATGACATCTTTATTTAGTATAAAGAGATATTGATATATTTATGAGGATATTAAAATAAAAGAATACACCAAATTATAAGTAACAATATACATTTGTGAGAGACAAAAGTTTAATTCACATTATATAATAGTTAATAAAGTTAAACATTAACGTGAAAAATGATCACTTTGAAAAAGTCAGAAGTAAAAGTGAATGATTTTATCATTGTTTAATCCTAATAATACACGTGATTTCACTAAAAGTTTAT
>JAQIWM010000353.1:0-10368 GCA_034695285.1 Eniochthonius minutissimus | reverse complement strand
CTCTTTGGTTAGCTTAGTCCCCCCTTAATGTTTTTTGAGTACATCGAGGGGAGGAAGAGTAATATTATATATATATATACATGTATTAGGATGGGTTTTCAAAATTTAGTCTAAAAAATCAACTTTAGAAACATTTTAAATTACATTTACATTTACATTACAATTAAATTATTATAATAAAGTTGTGGTTATATATACACTTTAAGTATGTTTTCTCAAAAACACTTCATTTTATAAAATTAGTAATCACTTCTATAATGTATCATGTTATTTAAGTTTAAACGTAAATCTGGGAGAAAAGTACTCCCGGATTACCTTAGTCCGGGAGTCGGGAGGAAAAACACAAATCCGGGAGACTCCCGGCTATTCCGGGAGATCTGGCATCCGTATTAATATGTGTATAAATAAAGGAGGTAAACATTCTGCAAATGTTTTGAAATTTAAAAAGAATAAATAAAGTTTGTTTACTGTAATGAAAATATTGCAATTTACCTGTATTTTTAAGATCGCCACTTTCAGCAGAGTGCGCAAACCATTTAACAACGCTTTAAGTGAAACTAAAGTTTAAAGTTATATACGTGCAGATCATGGCACAGGTATATATATATATATGTAGATATATATGTCAAAAGAGTAGGGTGATATTTTAAACTCTAATATTTAGTACAATTAATTAATGTTTATGAATAAATTTATAGACTCTTATAAGTAAAATGGGAATTATTTAAAAAAGTGAATGCAAATATTTTGGCACTATTCATTACACACTATATAATTATTATTGTAATTTTTCAGAACAAATTATTGTTAAAATAATAATAATACAGAAGATCCATTGCTATTAATCAATTTATATAAAGAAATCCGTTGTGTAAAAATTAATTCAAATTTCAGTTAAAAACAATTTAATTCAACGAATCGATTGTATTCAAATTTTGCGTATCATTTTATTATTGTAACGATGGTAATTACATTGTATGGACTGATGCCGTACGCATATGTGCGACACCATTAAATAAGAGTCAAGAAAATTGTTTGAATATAAATAATATAAAAGTATTAGTTAAGCGAACTCATGAATAAGGAGGAGACTAACGGAGTAATACAGTTGAACCGCTGTTTTTTAGTTATATAATATATAACTAAAAAGCATTAATATCATAATAAGCAAAATATATATTCAAATACATATATATTAAATTTCATTACTATTAAATACTTAAATTTTATCAGTTTTAATAATTTTTTGGATTAAATGATTAACTTATATCATTAAATCGATAATTTAATTATGTATTATATGACTAAAAAACAGCGGTTCAACTGTATTAGTCCGCTAAAGTCTCCTCCTTATGACATGATACAATCGTGGGATATTGCTTTGTATTGGATTCATAGTCTAGTATATTGAAGTAAAGATATCACTTTTACTAAAAGTAAAATTAACGTTTTTTTATTAACAAACCTAATACGAGATTCACAATAATTAATAATCCGCGTAAACATAATTGTCACATATCAATTGCAGTAAATCCGATTGAATCATTTATTGTGTGGACATGTTACAATGATGGCATTTATAAGTCGTATCATTATGGATCGAATAAGACAAAGATTGTGGATGTAAATGTTTTCACCATAACAAGCATTACAATTGATATAATGACAAAAGATTGTATTGGATTGACTCACGATATTAAATGAATTTTCTTTGAGATTAAATATATTTGATAATTTTATTTATTGGACAGAGGGTAATAATGTTGTGAGGATAGACACTAATTATTGTGAGCAAAATGATAGTGCGTTAATTACAGGATCTGAATTTTTATGTGATATTAAAATTGTTCACTCATCACAAGAGCCAAAAAGTATGAATCGATGTCACAAATCCAAATCTACTGCATATTTCGGCCGTATCCGAACGCAGGGATTTATGAGGAAAATTCCGTAACAGTGTTAGGGCAATTGAAACAATATTTTTATACACAAACGACACATGTACTTTGCATATACATATATTTTTGCTCCAAAATTGAGTTTTAAAATTTAGGGTATTTACCTAAAATTTCCTAAAACCCTGTTTTTCTCAACATGCGTTCGGATACGGCCGAAATATGAAGTATACTCATCTCTATCTTCCCACCTTGTCACTACAACCAGTTAGCCAATTACTAGTAGTTTAATTTCTAATTACACTTTTGTTTATGTCACTACAAATGATGATACTGTTGTTTAAGAAAATAATAAAAATGTGCATGATTTATCATGTTTGGGATGGAAAAATATTCAATATTATAATTATAATTATTTGATTATTTTATTTGATTAAAAAACAATACTTCAATATTTGTTTATATAATTTGACGATTGTGAATGAAAGTTCCAATAATAAAACAGTTAATCATCAATGCATTGAAGACACATTTATGGATAATTGTGTAGTATACGAAGGACTTAATGAGCAGCATAATGACAATTTTGACAATTATGAGAATATTTATTTTAATAATTGTATCAATAGTGAACATTTCTATTGTCAACTTTAATACTGTACTCAAAATTTTTCAAATAAAACAATTTTCAAATCATAAAATAATTGTAATTATGAATACATGAATATTACGCATTAAAATAAATATAAGATTTTAATTTAAGATATAATTTTAATGTATAATATATGTTATTAATATATAGCTATTAATGTAATTATATTAAACAAAAATACCATAACTGCAATTATATGATCCTATGAATAGAATATTAACAGAAATACACGCAAGGAGGTTGTCCGTACTTGCATAGGAAATCTGCCCATCAACAGATTTTGATCAAATTTGGTGTGGGCATTTGGGTTCATTAGTAAAGCATAACGGTAATGTTATTTTTCATAAATGTGCTACGGGGCCTGTCAAAACGGTAATATGTACCAATTCTGGGACGGGCCACTTCCGCTACTTCCCGTGGTCCCACCCTCTTAAGCTATATATTGTTGGACTCAGATCGATGAGCAGAGCTCAACAATGCCCCACTTAACCCGGTAACTTGACCCTAGACCTTTGAGCCGATAGAACATTAATGCTTATTTACATATGAAACAGTTTTTGTCATTTTTCAGCCTATTACAGTTGGTGTTCGCACCCAATCTTTTTGAAATTATATACTAGGTAATGTATTGTTATAAAAACAAAAGAGATTGGGTGGGAACACCAGCGGTAACACTTTGGAATAAGTTTTTGAATTTTTAAATTACGAGCTTATAAAGGGTTAACTTTGAACTTCATACTATCATTAAATGCACTACATTGTTATCTCTTAACATGCAAAGTTTCATTAGCTTATGACACGCGTTTTTGTGTTATGCGCGTTTACATTTTTACGTTTTTTGGGTTTTGACTGCCCCGTAACATATTTATAAAAAATAACATTACCGTTACTCTTTACTAACTTCGCCCAAATGCCCACACCGAGTTTAAGCAAAATCGTTTAAGTGGGCCGATCTCCTATCGAAGTACGGACAACCTCTTTAATCTTATTCTTTGTATTTAAATATAAAGTGTGCATTTATTATAAAAAATCACAAATTGATAACAATTTTAAATATTTATTATTTGTTACATCTTTATATTTTATTGCATATTAATGATAATTTATATAATTTTATTGTTCAATCAATAATCATTTAACATATTAAAATTTCAAAAGTTTTGCATATATCATAATATTCTTTACCCGAAAGTGAAAAGTAAAACCTATTATGATGTTTTCCAATAATTTGAGAATTTTTATTTTTATAAACAATCACACACCGCGCGGTAAAAATATTTTCATTATTTGAACTTTTACCTGATACAATAGCATTTATAGGAATTTTTGCATTACTAGTAATCTCTTTCCATTGCAACTTTACTCGTTTTGGATTAATTAAAAGTTGATATTGCTTTTTATACACATATTCTTTACCGCCCCAACTTATGGAACATCCAAATTTTTGCGGATCCGCTTTTCCCGGAATAGTATCACCAGACTCATGTTTAACACGACAGACATATAATGGTTTCCCATCAAAATCATATCCTCCAATAACTGCGCCATCATCAGGTACTACAATTCCTGATGCTTTCCATTGAAGTAATTTACATCCGCTTTTATCCTCTTTTTTATCACTTTTACCACAATTATAAACTTTATTAATTTTAATAATATCCAATTCTGTCGGACAATTCGACGGTGTATTTCTACATCCTAATTTCTGTCCATTTTTAGCCACAAGTGTCTTACGTCCGTCGATTCCAAACGCTGTTTCAAAATAATGCATAACGCTGTGAATATCATACGGAAGACCGTACTCATGACCAAAAAGATCGGGTCTTTTTCTGAATTGAGATTCTAATCCTATAAATAAACATTTAAGTATTATTATCAATTTATTTTTAATATAATTTATTAATTAAATTTTACCGCGCATTATATTTTGATGAAATATCTGAATATATTGATCTCTGTCGGGTCGTGATTGTTCGTGAATAAACGCAATACGGTGCATCATTTCGTGAATAATCGTTTGCATGGTCCAACATCCCTGTCCTAAGTTAATAAGATTTTCACCTGAATTGGTCATTCCGATTCCCATTGAGAAACATCCATTGGAGTTAGTTTTAATTGATACCCATGTCCGTTCATTAAATTGTTTTGGAATCCAACGAACGCATGTCTTTTGATGAAAAAATAGAAACGCGCGTGCGATTAAACTCCTTTGATCATCGCTTAATTTAGAATCAATCACGTATGGTACTTGATTATTGGGCCAATGACGGTTCATTCCTTTTGTTATGTATTTTGATACCTTTTAACAGATAATTAAATTAAAAATTATTTACTAAATTATGGTTATAAATAATAACACATTACATTTTTTTCTTTAATATACGGTGGTATTTTAATGTCCCCCTCAAAGTAGTTTTGTGAATACAAATCAATGGGTTCATCCTCAATATATGACACATCATCATCAGTTAATTCTGCAGCACGTTCAAGTTCATAATCAGTTAAAAATGCAATATTTTGATACGCATCAATATAATTTATTATAACAAATATAATGAGTGATAAATATAAAACGATCAATTTCATTGTGATAAATCACTGTTTATCATGAGAATGACATTAGTGCCGGTGTCAGATTAAATTTATACGTAAATAGCAATGAATGCGAAAATTACTGCTTAAACTGGAATAACGTCATTCATATTTTTCAGTTCAATAAACGGAAATTTTATCACCAACTGTTTTGCAAATTTATATTGAATATTATTTTCAGTTTTATACTTGGAATTGTATACTTGGAGTTGTATACTCGGAATAAAATTGGGTCGATAGTTTACTAGATTGCCTTAAATCAATTAGGCATTTCATTACTTCAAATATATCATTTGAATGTGTTTAAAACTTTAAAAATATACACCCCAACAAAAAAATATGATTTTTGATTATGATTATGATTATGATTTTTGATTATATTTTGATTATATTTGATTTTCTTCCGCTTAACTGTTAAGGAAATGTATACATCCCTCACTACCGCCTCTTGTATGAAAGTCTCTTTAAATGATAGAAAAATCAAGTGCGTACATGGATGTGGCAATGAAATATCTTAACGCAAATCTACAAAAGCATTTCATGGTTTAAGGGTAGAATAAAGTCAAATTAAAATTTTTTTTTAATTCGTAACCGAATACAACAAAAATCACGTATAATATACATCATGATAAGTGATAAATATAGAGCGATTTAATGCTCACGCGTCACGTGAGGCACAGGAGAATTTTCGAACTGTGAAAAAATGTACCAAACGGTTCTCACTATAGTATTCGCTACAGTTATCGTATCGGGTCAATTTTTTTGAGGTAGTCTATAAAGGGTGTGAAATTGCCATAAACTACGAACATGACCCAGACTTAAATGGTTTCTGAAATTTTGGCCAAAAAAGTTAACATTTCGAATTTTGGCTGATTTTTGACTCTTTGAAAATTATTTTCTCGTTCACTAACAATCTGATCCAAACATCCGTAGTACATGGCAATTTCCTAGGGTCATAGAACATTCCTAAAAAATTTGGTTTAATTTAAAAGAGAAATGACTGAGATATCGTGAGAACCGTTTTAAAAAACTGATTTCGAGAAAAACGCGATTAAAGTTTTTGCAGACATTTCACATTCACCCGGGTAGGGGTGTTTTAAAATATAATTAGAGAGGTTCCTGTTAGGCAATTGGCATAAATACCTCATGAGGGTGTAGAGGGGACCCTAAAGGTCATTTTTTGGATAAAAACAAAAAATCGAAAATTTTACGCTAAAATGACTTTATTCTAGCCTTAAGTTAAGGGTGACTTTTAAAAAATTTATAACTCGTAATGAAGATTTTGGATTTTCTCGTAATTTAACATATAGAACCTTAGCATAGTTAAGTTTTAATTGTCCAAATTTCAGACCGTTATGAGCTTTCGTTCTCATTAAAAAAAAATTAGTTAAGTGACACTTAAGCCTTAAGTGCGTTTTATGAATACGGCTGTAAGTTCCGAGTCAGTATAAAACGAGTTAATTAAATATTAAAAGTTTCAAATATTTTAAAATCAAAATATTGTTATGAGTATTAATTATTACAATATAAAATTATAATATAAATTAAATGTGTTTACGCGTTAAAAAGTATTAAGAATATGAAGTCAGTGAATATGATGATACACTCAACTGCCTTTATAGTGAACATAACGGGCCCAAGAAAATATTTACTATAACGGAATGTTCACTATAAAGGAGTGAATTTTGTATTTCATTGCACAAGTCTTTAATATCGACCTTCTTTTAGATTATCATAAAATGATTCAAAAAAAGGAAATTCATATATAATATAATATAATATAATATATAATATAATATAATATAATATAATATTTATAAATAAGTTAATTAGGGGTATAAAACTTAACTCTTGAAATTGATTTAAAAGTGATAAATTAATTTAATCAAATGACATTAAAAGAAGTTCGTTTCTTAAATTTCATTTAATTCCGATAACGGGAAATGGTCATGGTCTCTAAAGGTTTAAATTAATTTATCACGTATAAATAAATTTGTTTAAGTTTTACCACTGTCATCATAAAATGTAGTGTTTTATTTCGAAAAGATTTATGTATAATTCAGAAAATTTACATTTCTTTTGATATGATTAAATTACTGGGTTAAGGTTAATCAAAATTCTGTTATAAAAAGAAAATATCAAAAGTTATAATATTAGTTTGTCTGTTAAAACAATTATAAATTTCTTCTTTTCATGCTTTTCATGAGTCATGTTTGGTAAGAATTTTTAAAGAAATTGAACACATTAATTATTAGAGTTCTCAAATGTTTCAATGTTTGAACTTATTTTTGAATATTTTTGATAGAAAAACTTTTTCTAATATTAACAATAACTGAATTTGCTTTTGGCTCATGTCCACCTCAAGAATTAATCCATCCGTGCACATGCAATGATCTGGACATTTTATGCAAAAATGTTGGTAAAAATTTCGATATTCAGCAATTATTCGCCAATTTAAGTGTAAAATTAGCAAAACACGAGCGAAATTTTAGACGCTTTGAACTCGAAAACTCGGATCTCACAGAAATCCCTGCGAATGCATTTGATGATATATCATTCAAACACATTTTTATCGCATATAATCCACGATTAACATATATCCATCCTCGAGCGTTTGTAAGATCAAGTTTCACATTGGAAAGTTTTATTGTAAGTGATGATATAAATGAAAAATGTTCTCACTTTGTTTTTCATAAGCAATTAAAATATTTCCTTTTAAAACATTTTAAACGTATCAAATTCGGACGTTTGGTATAATAATTTGTCCTCATATATAGAATATAACTATGAGGTTCTCAGTTATAAATAAATCTCTCCATAATAATGGATTTTTAAAATTTTAGGTTTGGAATACGCCACTATTAAATAATCCTCCATATGAAAGGGATATCTATGATGCTATCAGTAGATTTGTTGATCTGATAATTCTCTCTATGTTTAACACAAGTTTATCATCCATTCCTGATAGAGCATTCCATCCAATTAATGGTGAATTCAACAAATTGTCGTCTCTTCGAATAAGTAATCCTTCAGAAACCACACACGTATCATCACTTAAAACCATTGGTGAATATGCATTTTATCACATGCCAAATATCGATATAATTGATCTCAGCGATACTAAGATTACCAAAATTAAAAAAAATACATTTGCTATTAAACCCAACAATAATATTGAGAGATTTCAGATCATTCTTGTGCATGTTCCTTTGACAGAGAATAGTTTTGATGATTTATCGTTCATTCGAACACGAAGATATACTTGGATTAGACTTTCTGGTAACATTACAACTATCCCTGAAAATGTTTTCGCACCATTTTTGGAAAATAATTTCCAAAATCGTATTGATCTTTATGGTAATGACATTAAATGTGATTGTCGGGTAAAATGGTTGTTTGATAATGATTATGATAGTGATAAATATCGAAGAATTGCTGGCACTGACTTATGGGGTAATTGTAAAAGTTTACTTACTAATTGTGAATCTTGTTAACGATTCACAAAAAACTGGTAATTACAATAATTAAAGTAATTATAATAACGCTTAAATTCTTATTAGCAAATATAACAATAAAAAATTTTTAATATATTAAATTATGTTCAAATTTAATCAAATTTAATAGCGAAAGTTTTTGTTTTAATGTATTAGAATTTATAAACTATATTTGGTAACGACTACGACAGTATTCCGTTATCATATACAGACAATTGTCTTTTACAAGGAAAAATTTTTTCAACACATTTTCAACAAGTCAACTCGATATTTAATGTTTAATCAATTCATAAGTTCATGCATATTTATCCAAAATAATAGCAATTTTAATCAGTGGTGAAAAAATGTAAATTTTCATATGAAAGATCTATGTAAACGAAACTGATCAATAAAAGTGAAGCAAAAAAGTTAACAGAATTTTAAATGTTAATTTAATTTAAAGAATTTTCAACGTTTTATTAAGTCATTAAATGTGATAAATGTATAACAATAATGCTCAGGCATTGAAGATATATCGAAAAGACAGGTGTGAAAAAACAGGATTAACACAAAATTAATATTATAGAATGCAGCTTTTATTTAACTTTTCTTTTAATTTTTTTTCTGCAAATTTTAAACTTATGTATACTTCAACTCTAATCTAATATTTATGAAATGCATTGCATTTTAATCATTTAATCATTCAAGTATTATAGAATTAAAGAATAACCATAAAATCCTTTTTAGTCAACGATCCTCGTTTTTAGTCTGTTGTCTTCGAGTATTATTTTTCAGCATATTTATAAATATTTTTACACTCAAGTTAGAAATATAAACTTTTATTGCATATTAATTTGCGTTTTATGCCAAATAACACATAACACGTGACGAAATATACGCTGCAAAAAAAGTTTATATTACTAAATTGAGTGTAATAAAATCTATTTTATGTATAAGAGTTTACACTCTAAAGACCGACACTCTAAATATTTTCAAAAAAATTTTCCTCTAAATCAATTACAAATACAAATATATACCTTAGTAATTTTGAAGAAAACTAAGTTCATAGTCAGTATAAAACAAGTTAATTAAATATTAAAAGTTTCAAATATTTTAAAATCACAATATTGTTATGAATATTAATTATTACAATAATATAAAATTATAATATAAATTAAATGTGTTTTTGCGTTAAAAAGTATTAAGAATATGAAGTTAGTGAATATGATGATAGTTGTTTAAACCTGTTTAAGGATTTTTTTATCTTAACGTTATGTCATATCTAAACATTTTGTTTTAATCTTATTTAGTGTTAATCATAAACATTTCATATTCGACCCCATAGTGTCGCTCTAATGTAACGAACCCATACGGACCAATATGCTTCACCATTTTACGAAATGACACTCGTTTCTTGTTCATTCATTAAAATTTTTCATCAAAAAATGTGGAAGATCATTGGAATACTGAATCTGTGCAGAAAATAAAAATATTCCTTAATTAATGTGCAAAAGAAATGAAAAAACGATTTATTATTTGGATAGCCTCATAAAAGTATGCATATTAATAGAGATTATCATTTGATTTTAATCATTTTTTAGTATAAATTTAATTAACTAATAGTTTAATCATTACTGACAATCTCTATTTATAAGCATACTTTTATGAGAAAGACTGTATATATATATGTATATATGTATATATGTATATATAAGTAGTAACAAGGGATTGTCAATGGATTTCTACAGGTGAAAAG